>CAXARO010000170.1:0-70243 GCA_963971305.1 Arcuatula senhousia | reverse complement strand
CATAGTTGACAGGGACAAACAAAAGCTTTGACAATGATTCCTGGCTTAGGACAGGCACATATAAATTGTGGCGGGGTTAAACTAGTTTTTTGGGCTCAACTTTCCCCTATTGTTAATCTTGTACAAAGCACAAAAAATAACACACCTTAAAAATCAAATCGATAAAAGTTCAATTCACCAAGAGCGAACATGAGACAAGAGTACTATACGAGAACAACGAGACGTTAAGAAACTCTCTTGAGAACACTCGCAAGTACTGACAGCTAGGTAAGAAGCGTTTATCGACTGATGTTAAAAAATTAAAACATATCGATTCTAAATCAAACATAACACTTCAAATAACTAATGATTAAGTATTATATCATCACACAAACCCGACAAATTTGATCGCTGTAATGCTTAAAAACAATACAACAGTCAAAAGGTAAAAGATTGACGTTTTAGACTTGCTATAAAATTATCAATATTTCTACCAAAACAAAAAACCACCAAATCTAAAGATTTTACTATAACTTCCAACTTGTATCCTTTCTTTAATAAGTTTAAAAGCCAAATTACCATGTCAAGAGAATTGTTTTCGAATCTACGTGCCTTATAAACCACATTGGTCATTTAATCTTACATTCAGATATATTAATGATGTCCTTTCTGTCAATAACACTTCATTTGGTAGATGGATTCCTTCAATATATCCTCCAGAATTGGAGATTAAAGAGACCACCGAATCAAATTGCTTCACGTCTTTCTTGGATTTGCACCTCGAATTTGACCCAGGTGGTCATCTCAGTACAAAAATTTACGATAAACGAGACGATTTTAATTTTCAAATTATTATTTTCCTTATCTACAGAGCAATATACCTACTTCCCTTGCATACGGTGTTTATATTTCACAGCTTATTCGATATGCCAGATCTTGCACACATTTCACAGATTTTTTTTATCAGACACCGATTTCTTCGTGACCGACTTTTGGAGCAGGGTTATAAGAAAATACGTCTCATACGATCCCTAAAAAAATTCTTTCTTCGTTATCAGCCACTAGTAGAAAAGTTCAAAATTGACTTAAAAGATATGATAGTTAATTGTTTTAATTAGTGTTTGACTGGTCTGCTGTACTGAGATGATCACCTCAATATCTCTATTGAGTCTCACAACTATGTTGTGTTCTATGGTCATTACTGGATCCTAAGATCGCAATGGAAGAGGGAGGTTTGGCGCCATAAAACCTGGTTTAACCCACCATTTCGTTTGAAATGCCTGTACCAAGTCAGGACCATTGCGATCCACCAATTCTCCGGTATGACTGATTCGTTCTTGTCATTTTCTCTGGACTATGAGATTGATCATTCAAGTTCGGTAGTTTTGTTATTACCTTTATTTCCATAGAAATTGGAATGTGATATTCCTTTTACAATTGAAAAACGACGTGTACAGTTAAATTTTTCAAAAAGATACCTATATTTATGAACGAATTTAGTAGATTTGATATTTATTGTGTGTTGTTTTTATACTTTGATAGAAAAAATCAATAAGTAAAAAGTAAGAACCAAAAAGCCAGCCTAACTGCCCACTTTGTATATGTGCCTGTCCTAAGCCACGAATCTCTATGTTTACTCGTTGTCTATATGTTTAGTGTGCTATGTCCAGAAGTGGGTTTTTCAGGATAGGTTTTGAATCGTATGCATTACATTTTTATCTTAGGCCGATTACAAAGGACATCGGTCACTGGTCTCATTCAATGATTGAATGGTGTTGGTTGTTTTCCATGTGAATTTTTGAATTACTGCGTTTATATATATGAAGGTTATGTCACGTACACTAATTGCACATCTCATTACCTACAATTTAGATAAAAAGCTCTATAATTAAAAAAAAATCTTTATTAGTATCAGATAATATTGATTTGTGTTCTTCTTTTTTCATCTTCTGACAATTTTCACTCCACAAAATCTTTTTGCATTGACAGTACTTGTATGCGAAAATAGCATAATGAAGAAAAATGTTTACTTAAGTTTAAAGATGAGCGATTCTTAAGCATAGTGAAGCATCACCTGATTTTATAGAAAAAAGATTACTATCAGGGTTATTTTCATCAACTACAGAAGTTTTCAAAAGAACAAGAAAAGTACAAAGAGGAATATCTTATCCTGATTTCTTAAGAAATATTGTTCATAAGCAAACAAATTCTAAAGCTAAAAATATTAAGTAAAAGATATGAGTTGACAATTTTTATTTTACCGGAAGTAGCATTCGTAAATCAATTCCAATCATAAACTACTTTCTTAGGGTAATGATTTTATTATTTTCATTTTACAACGTTCAAGATGATGTTAATAGAATTTAAGGTTTAACTTAAATTCAATTATCGATGTGCCGGAAATTTCTCCGTATTTTAGTCCGGATGTATAATTCTTTTGAGTGACGTCATCAGCGTTAAACTGGCCTTTCTAAGTGCAACACGATAGATGGAAGTCGAAACTTTATGGGAAAAAATCCATGGACATCTGTGTTTCAGGGGAGTATATTTCAGTTAATTTTATTAGAAAAAGATCTTACTCGGATAATATTATAAAACTTCTTTAGTTCTGTCAAGTAAATGTCTTTTTAACCATCACTGTGTTGGCATTTTCACAACAAAACGCTTTGTAACAGCGTGTCATATTAATGACAGATTCAGCAGTGATGAAACTATAACTATACACTGCGAAATAAAATAACATTGATGATACATTACATTTGTTATTAACTTATTTCGCAGAGTCTCGGGCATTTCATGAATTCATGCCCCCATAACACGTAGGGCTTCCTGTTTTAATAACTTCAAAAATCACGTTTGTTTGTTCGTTTGCTTTTCCTCTTAAAACTAGAGTTAATGTTTGAACAATTTTGATACATTATTATCATCGGCATGTTGCTCTAAACATCGCTTAGATTACAAAATGAATTATTGATTGATTGATTGATTTGTGTATGATTTTGTCCTGTCGGCGTAATTTTAGCCAAGACCAGGACAGTGAACATAATGCATTTATTTTTATAATTATATATGTTAAACTAGGCTAGCATTAGTTTTATTCTCGGATTTCTTTAGTTTATAGAATGTATGGAAAGCAACAGTGGAAAGAACTAAATACAGCTTCAACGTTATTTTACTTTGTTTGGACTACAAAAAGAGGGATAATCTGAAACTCACTGGAGTTGGATCATAACCACCACCTACCACGACAAATTTCACGGCTTAGATTATGGTTTTTTCGACGTCAGCCCGGATTTAATCGACCATTAATATGGCATATTCGAAATCAACCGATGGGGATCCACCTGTGAATGTTCATGTATACTATATAGGTAATGTGTCCAACAAATATACTCCTGTTGCATATAGTGTACACATTCATTATTCAATTTTTGTAACCTCTCAATAGTCGAGCATTTATTCTTACATTCTTTGATATGTGTTTGCTTCAAACTCAGATTTCCTATTAAACAATGACAATATAAATTCACATAAGGTTTTACACCGTTTAGTCCAACATAATTTCGTAGGTGGTCATCAGTGATTGCTTAATTTATTGTTTTGTAAGCATATCTTGCATGCCAAAAATGTGCCGTTTCAAGAATTCTTTAATTTATTAAATCATATAATCTTTTTCATATTTATATTATTCTAATCTTTACCTAGTAATTGACATAAAAAGAAATCGGGATGCAATATATAATTATATAAAATTTATGTTTTGATTAAAACTGATTTGATAGTTTAATATTTATAGATCAGTTATTTAAAATGTAATATACATTTACGCATAGATTTTTTTTAAGTTCTAATTTCATTTATTTAACTATTGAATTTATTGTCAATAACGGTAAGAAAAAATTATAAGAATATTGTAATAGACGGACGGGTGGTCTTCTTCAACTGGTCTTCAGTAGGGGCAATAAATAAAGATTCTCTTCAATAAATATTTGTATTGTATAAATCTGTTATCATGAGTTCATTTAATTAGTAGTAGTACAACGTTATTCAACAGCAATCAAATATTGTAACAATAAAATGCAGGATGTTGGCCTTCCTTTTCCCCAATAAAACCAGTGCTGCTTATATATATAAGGCGGTTCGTCGGTGTGGTGGGACATCGCATCATCTGACAGTTTGTTAAATTCTTTCTATAAGGTACGTTTCTCTTTAATTCTTTTTATAATCTTAAGGCAAAATTTGGTATATTCAAAACGGAAGTAAACAATGGACATCTTTCTTTGGTTGACTGACTTTCAATTGGAAATGGAATATATTCAATATGGCTTTGTATAAATTATATTGTTGGACTATTCTTTCTTTAAATTACTATTGGTATTCTCTAAATATTCTTCTTAAACCTATCGGGACTGGTACCTGTCTTAAGGCTTAATAGCAAAGTTGGTTTATTTCAGCGATGTGATCAGCTTTAGCGTCAGATGCGATATGCCATCTTGACTGACTGGGGAGTTTAACGTCGTGACTATACCTATATATAGGTCTGCCATCTTGAAGTGCTTCCCGCCTTATATAGGGCCAGGAAAAGCCGGCAAATCCCTACTCGGCCGGCAGCCCCCTTACTTAAGCTTATAACATTCACAATCTATTTATTTACTTTGCCGGCAGTATAAAAATACGATTACAATAATAAAAGAAACTTATAATTTAAATTTCCCGGCATAAAAACTTCTATCAGTGATAAGTCATCGATTATGCGTCAGCCGACTAACTTGATTTAAATGGAATGTACATGAATCCCTACACATAAAAATAGTTCCGTAGAACAAAGTTAGCACAGTGGTTAAATATGAATTACGTAAAAATCTACATAGATTCTGGAAGGCCAATTTGTGTTATAAAGACTCGGAAATATTATTTCACTCTTAAAAAAATGTAAAAACGTGCCAAAGTTAAAGATTATTTTGTAAACTTCCGGTGTTTCTATGAACGCTGACAAAAATGAAAGTAGCGAGTTTCAACCACTTGTTGCAACACTTTCTAGTAAAAGTACAATATATATGGCACCTGTATAAAGGAATTGGTTAGCCTTGGATGAGGGGAATGTAAGCATATAGCTTTTAATACCTAAAATCCACTAGGGTTACACTAAAACAAGAGAAGAGGGGGGTCAAAGACTGACAAAAATGAAACACAAAAATCTACTACAATTAACAGGGGTAAAACGATCTATGAGTACTACAAAATCTTCCAAAGGGGCATCAAAAAGTTGTCAAATCCAGGCTAACCCTTGGAGGTATACTACACCCTCCCTACCTTAAGCACTGAATTCTCCCGAATTCAAAAAAGTGATTCAGGATAATTCTGCACTTTAAAGTCATAGACTTGAAATTAACTTGAATGTAACAATAACATCATGCAAAAGTAAAAATGTCATGAAAGTCTGTTTTCTGTTCAGCTGGTGTCTGTTGAAGTGTTCAGTCTGAGTGGGACATGTTTTATGCGGGCAAGTATGGCTTGGGTGGTATCATCTGCTCCCTTCACGGCGGCTTCAAATACTGATACGATAGGCTCTGCTATTCGTGTTGGCATCTTTCCTTGACAAATGTCTCTTAAAAGGTTGTAATTGGTGAGCCGGACGTCTATCATAGGGTTGGCTTTCTCAGTCTTGTCAATGGGTGTTCCTGGTAATGCAAGGAAGGCATATTTGTCGAGGATTTCTGTTTTATCGGTGACTATACTGGTACCTCTATGGGCCTCTATTGCCATTGATGTGAACATCCAGGAGGTAAGTTTCTCCTCTTCCTTGTAGTCCTTCCAGTTCAAAGGTGGCCACGTGATGGTAAGTTCCTCTTTCCGCAGGAGCTCCACCGGCTCTACATTGGCCCACTCTCGTCTTGCAGGAGGTACGAGGGGCATCACCCCACTGCTCAAGATGTCCCGTGCCCGATCCTCTAAAGTTAATGATGGCTGTTCAAGGGTGGTGTCAACCTCAATTTCTTCTGGCTGCTGGAGGATTATGACTTCTGGCGTTAGTGGGACATGACTGCTAGTCACTCTGTCTGCCTCTATTGCATCTCCTTCACTTAGGTGGTTTCTATCTTGGTGGTTATTACTAGCAGTTTCTTCTAGCTGGTTCTGTTCTAGCGGTGTTCTTTCCAATGGTGGTACCTCTTCTTCGATGGTCTCTGTCTGCTCGTGACAAGGTGGTTCATTACTCAGCTGGTCTTGACCGATGCTCTCCTCACGTACTTCATGGTCTTGTTCACTGGCTTTCTCTTCTGGCTGTTTAGCTTCTTGTGAAGTCCTGCTGGAGGTTCCAGGTGTAATTGGCCCTTCAGTTTGCATCTTAGTCTGTTCTTTATGTTTTTTCTTTTCTGTCTTCTTTGTCTTCTCACTTGACTTGAGTGGTGATATCATCCTGACAACCTTGAGTTTTTCTGTGGGCTCCTTTATCTCTACATCATCTATAACACCTAGTTCTTCGGCGAGCTTGTCCAACTTCCTCTTCTTGGCTACTATGTTAAATGTCACAATCTGTCGGTAGATCTTCTTGATGAATTTGTCTGGGATGCCCAATTCTTTAGATACGGCAGCAGTAATCCCGTGGACGTCACTAACTAGCGTATTGAAGTTGTCTGGGAAGGCTCTAGGCGACATCAGGGTAGACATCCTTCTTAGGAGTGCGTCTGCTGCTTTTCTGTCCATTAGTATTTCAGGGGTCATGATGGCCTTGTACCAAACATCACCAATGGTGGCTCCCTCGTCTTTGAGATAGGCTGTGGTACTTATGGAACTCATCTCTATGTTAATCAGCTTGACTTTTGCCACTGGGATTTGGGGTTTCGAAGGACTATACGTATTGGTGAGTTCAAGTAATCCCCAGCCTTGGTGCCACTGTCCCTTTGATCTTGATGGGGTCTTCCTTATCTTTGTCAGCCAGCGTTCTACAAATGATCTTGACTTTATAGCCAGCGTGCTATCCTTCAAGGTGACATTTGGTACAATCTTTTTATAGTCTTCTGGCTTGATGGCCAACCAGAAGCCGTTTCTCTCCGAGAAGAACTCCCCTCTCTTAAGGTCATCTTCCACGTAGTGGTGGCGTTTGTCAACATGTTTCAGCAGCTCAGCAGTAGATCTATATGTATTTTCGTCTTCGAAACACCAGGGACATACAACCCTCATGGCAGAGTGTTTAGAGGAGGCATGGTTCTTAAGTTCCTTATTGGTCCCGAAGGTGTCCGGGCATATCCAGCACTTCATGGAAACAACTGAGGACATCCTGAAAAGGAGCGTCTTTTGAGTTATGCTATCAAAATTATACACGTAGTTAGATGTCCCACCACACTGAACCTTTACAATTAGCTTGCCAAATTGCATTTTCTGTTTTAATTTCAATTTCTCCCTGGAAGGCCATCATCCTGCTGGACCAAAAACGTCATGCATAGAAACAACTTCAACAAAAATACATTTTAAAGTTTCCAATCTGTCTTCAGTCAGAAATCTACTTTTCCTGACTACTGTGATTTGACCGCTGGGTGATCAGGCCAGCCTCAAATTCCAAAAATGTCGCCGGCTATTCTACTAAATTATTGACTGGAACTTTACTGGCATAGACTCCCATCTGTGTCTATGCAATGTCTTATGTTTCTCATATAACGTACTGTCCACGAAGGGATCTGTCTTCCTGCATACAACGCTAATTTGTCAACATGGTATACTCTGGATGGTTTACGCGCGGACCTCTTAACTCGGTAAGTGACATCATCTATCTTCTTTTCAATAACAAATGGTCCTTTCCATGGTGATGTTAATTTCGTACAAACTCCAATCTTACGCCCAGGTTCATATATCCAAACATGCTGTCCTGGTTTTAATGAGCGTTTCTTTGCTTTCAAATCATAATGACGCTTCTGATAAGTCGACGACTGTTTTAGACATTTCCTTGCAATTTCATGGTTACTTTGTAATTTCTTTTTCAGATTAGAGATATACTGATCTGCCTCTGTGAGTTGGTAATTAGAATCTAATTCTTCTGGAACACTGATTACTGCTTGAAGTGGCATGGTGATTTCCCTACCAAATACCATGGAGTTTGGTGTCTTAGACGTACTTTTGTGAACTGATGAACGATATGCCATCATAACTTGCTGAAGATATTCATCCCAGAGATTTTGTTGTTTTTCACAATACATTGTTAACATTGTCAAAAGTGTTCTGTTATATCTCTCCACTGCCCCATTGGACTGTGGCCTATAGCTAGTCGTTCTGGTTTTGTCTATGCCAAGCAAGTCGCACACCTTCTTGAAGAGCTCTGACTCGAAGTTGGTACCCTTGTCTGTGTGGATCTGGAGTGGAGTCCCGAATTTAGTTATGAAATTATCAATTAAAGCGTTGGCTACCACATGACTGTCTTGCATGGGAATGGGAACAGCTTCCGTCCACTTTGTGAACATATCCATAATAACCAGTATGTACTTGTTTCGTCTCCTTGTAAGTGGAAGTGGCCCTAGGATGTCTATCGCTACTCTTTCCATAGGTTCTCCGACCAAGTATTGGGTGAGCGGGGCTATCACTTTTGTATTCTTTGGTTTTCGGGCGAAACAGAGGTCACATTTCCTGCAGTAGTCTTGCACAAACTCTTTCATGTTTGGCCAATAGAAGTTTTCTTTTATTCTTGCAACAGTCTTCTCTACACCTAGATGACCAGCTGTTGGTATGTCATGGCAAAATTTCAGTACTTCTAACCTTTTTGTTGTTGGTACAATGAGCTGTAGGGTGATTTCTCTTCCTTCGTCATGTTCCCATCTCCTGTAAAGCATCCCATTCTGGAGTTCTAGTCTGTCCCACTGTGTCCAGAGAGTCTTTAATGGGGCACCTCTTTCTGATATCTGTTCCCAAGCTGGTCTTTCTTTATTCTGCTCTTTTAGATCCATTATCACGGAAATAGTATCATCTGCAAGTTGCTCTTGTCTTATTTGCATTTGTTCCCATCCAACTAATAGATGGCTATTCCTGTTTTTGCCTGCTGACTCCGGGTTATCGCCCTTGATATATGCTTAGCATCTGTGTCTGGTTTGGAAGTAGGTTCTAATGTTAATTCTGAGCTGGTTTGGATTCCTTTCGATTCATATTCATCTCTTTCATGTCCATCTGGAGTGTCTGTGATTTCTTCTTCCTTATGGTGTTCGACAAGGTGATCCTGTTTCTCCCTTTCTATATAAGGATTTTCCACTGCGCTCTGTTCTTGTCGTCTGCAAACTTTACAAGGTGCTCTGCTAAGAGCATCAGCATTACTGTGCTTCTTTCCACTGCGATGGGAGACCCTCATATTGTAATTTCCAAGTATTTGGAGCCATCTGGCAACTTGTCCAGACGGATTCTTCAGGTTCTTTAACCAGCTAACTGCAGCATTATCTGTTCTAAGATGTATTGTCTGTCCGTACAGGTAGTGATGGAACGTTTTGAGTGCTATTACAACTGCTAGAAGCTCTTTTCTAGTTGTACAGTAGGATTCTTCATGCTTGTTAAGTGCTTTGCTCATATAGGCAATGACTCGTTCCCTTCCGTCTATTTCATGGGAAAGAATGGCTCCAACAGCTACATTGCTGGCGTCTGTGTCGAGTATGAACTCTTTACCATTCTGTTGGTAGGTAAGCACTGGTGGATTTGTCATGGCCTCTTTAAGCCTTTGGAAAGCTTTATCACAGTCATCTGTCCAAACCAATTTCTTTCCTTTACATGCCTTGTGCAATGGCCTTGCAATGTCGGCAAACCCTTTTACATGTCTTCTGTAATACCGCATAGTCCAAGGAAGCTTTTGACTTCTTTCACATTCTTTGGAGTGGTCCATTGCTGAATAGCAGATATTTTGTCTGGATCTGTGCTTATTCCTTCGGCTGATACCACGTGTCCCAGAAACTTAACAGATTTCTGGAAAAGTATGCATTTGGAGGGTTTCAGCTTGAGGTTAGCCTCTCTTAGTCTGTTAAAAACATGCTCTAGTCTAGTCAGTTCTTCGTCTACTGATGGTGCCGGTACTATAATGTCATCCATGTAAAGAAGGCATTCGATCCATTGTAAACCTCTAAGGACATCTTCCATCAGTCGCTCAAAAACAGATGGGCTGGTTGCTAGACCAAACGGGGTTACTGTGAATTGGTAAAGGCCTTGGCTTGTTGAAAATGCTGTCTTTTCACGGTCTCTTTGATCTAGACCTATCTGGAAAAATCCCTGATTGAGATCTAGGCAACTATACCATTCGGAGCCATTCAGCGAGTCCAGACATTCATCTACACGTGGCAGAGGGTAGGCGTCGTGCGTAATAACCTTATTGAGAGCACGGTAGTCCACGCAAAAACGAGTTGAACCGTCCTTTTTGGCCACGAGGACTACGGCAGAGGACCAGGGACTGCTTGAAGGCTCTATCACACCTCGGTTCAAGAGTTTGTTTATCTCTTCTTTCTCGATTTCTCTCTTACCAAGCGGTAGTCGTCTTGGTGGTTGTCGTATGGGAGCAGCAGATCCTGTGTTGATTCGATGCTGTACCCTGTCTGTTCTACCAAGGTCGTCCGTTGATTTAGAAAAGACATCCTGATATTGTATAAGAAGCTTTGCCACCTTTGGCTTGTCTTCCTCTTGGAGGTGTTCTGTACTTCTGTTATAAAGATCTTCAAGATGGTCGGGTACTGTTGCTGCTGTTATAGTTTCGGGCTGTATTCTACAGCATCGAGTTGTAATTGATTGTTCTTGCTCAAAGTAAGTTTCGCATACCCCCAGGTTCTTGTTTGCATGTATGGTTACTGGTCTATCATTCAAGTTTATTACTTGGATCTTCAGGTTCTCTTGGTTTGGGTCTATGATTCCTCTAGTGGCGTATACTTTTTCTTCTATGTTTTGGTTCTTTTCTATGTCAAACAGGCCCCATGTACCTAGATGTTCTTTGTCCTGGACAGTTACTGGAATAAACATTCTACTTCTCTCGGGAATAGTTATTGTTTCCTTTGCTATAACTCTGCACTTGACATTTGCTTGTCCACCAATCCAGCATTTTATCTCGCCTTCTTCAGTGATGAGGGACTGCTTTTTGTAGTCTATTTTGTTTACATGCTCAATCAGGAAATCTTGGCCTAGTATTGCATCTATGTCTATACTGCATACTAGGAAAGTAAGCTGGAAAGGTGTGTCCCCAAGAAAAACTTCTGTACGTAGCAATCCGTGTAACTCCAATTCGTTGCCATTTACGTCATACAGTTTGTATTGTACTTGTTCTAAATTGGTTTGAAAACCATATGCTTCTAATAACCTTTCATAAACTTTAAAACTGAGTAGAGTCGAAGTCGACCCATTATCTATTAAAATATCTAATGGAAAAGTATCTATAAAACCTTTAGTATAAAGTCCATTATCGTAAATTCCACCATTGTTGCCCATTTGTCCTATCCTTAAATATTCTGACCGTAAAGCACCCACTGGTTCCCGGTCTATAGATCCAGTGGGGAGTTGAAGTTTCCCTGGTTTCTTGAAAACGATGCGGATGCGGAGCTGTTGTTTTTCTGTTTAGCGTCCGTCTGGGGTTGTGCTTGCGCCTGCTGTTGTGCCCTAAAGTCTTCTTTGCATTTGGAGTATGCTGTGCAATTCTTTATTAGGTGGTCTGTCTTTCCACAGAAATGGCAGGCGAGAGGCTTCCTAAAATTTCGATTGTTGGCACCTGGTTTGCTATACCCTCTATTCGTCTGACTGTTTCTATCATCTAGGCGGTCAACTAATCTGGTCAATTTGTCTAGCGTATCTGTCATGTTGCTTTCATTTCCCGTCTTCATGGGACTGTTTTCTGTGGAACCTCCGTCCGTCACCATCCTTATATTGGATCTTCTCTTTTCTGAGCTGTCCCCAACAATAGCTTCGTATCTTTCAATAACTTCTACAGCGTCTGTAACAGTTTCACAGCCCTGGTTAGTACATTGGTACTTTATCTCTGGTGATACGCTTTTATATAGCTGGTTCAATGCCAATACTTCTTGTGCTCTAGCGTCTAGGTCTGAGTACGCCCTCTGTGCCATTTGTCTTAAGTCATCAGCTAGGACTGCAATGGATTCACTTTGACCTCTTTTCCTGCTTTCTAGTCTCGACAGCCATCTACTTCTCTGTCGTGTGCTCCCGAATCTTTGACCAAGTCTTTGAACTAAGGCATCGTAAGTTCGTCTATCTGCTGCTGATAGGCTAATGTAAAATGTTCTTGCCGGTCCCTTCAGTGCCATTCCCAGTGCCAAAAGTTTCTCGTGGTCCGTCCATCTGCCAAGTTCAGCACAAATCTCGAAGTGAGATATGTACTCCTCCCAATCCTCAACTCCGTCGTATGTCTCTGGTTTAACAGACAGTTTGTAGGGCATCATCGTACCAGCGTCGCCTTGACCATCTCTACAACGCCTGTTTGGTGGGTGAGCACGGACATCTCCGTCACCCCTGTCTCGTCTTGCTTGATCGTCTTCGTCTAGCGTCTCATTGGCATCTTCAAAGTTATTTTGTTCTGCGACGTCAGGTTCTTCTTGGTTCCGTCGGAAAACTATTTCTCTATCCGGGGATTCTGCCATTGTATCTTTCAAACAGCTAGCTGAACAGTTACAGGCAGTCTTTAAATTCAATAAACAAAAACGTTAATACATGTAAAGGTAATATATTCCACCACACCAAGGTTCCGTAAATGTGCAAAAGTTAAATTCTGAAAAAACGTGAGATCGTATCCTAGGACTTTTAAAATGTATAAAAATCCCACTTCTGACACCAGTGTGTAATAGACGGACGGGTGGTCTTCTTCAACTGGTCTTCAGTAGGGGCAATAAATAAAGATTCTCTTCAATAAATATTTGTATTGTATAAATCTGTTATCATGAGTTCATTTAATTAGTAGTAGTACAACGTTATTCAACAGCAATCAAATATTGTAACAATAAAATGCAGGATGTTGGCCTTCCTTTTCCCCAATAAAACCAGTGCTGCTTATATATATAAGGCGGTTCGTCGGTGTGGTGGGACATCGCATCATCTGACAGTTTGTTAAATTCTTTCTATAAGGTACGTTTCTCTTTAATTCTTTTTATAATCTTAAGGCAAAATTTGGTATATTCAAAACGGAAGTAAACAATGGACATCTTTCTTTGGTTGACTGACTTTCAATTGGAAATGGAATATATTCAATATGGCTTTGTATAAATTATATTGTTGGACTATTCTTTCTTTAAATTACTATTGGTATTCTCTAAATATTCTTCTTAAACCTATCGGGACTGGTACCTGTCTTAAGGCTTAATAGCAAAGTTGGTTTATTTCAGCGATGTGATCAGCTTTAGCGTCAGATGCGATATGCCATCTTGAAGTGCTTCCCGCCTTATATAGGGCCAGGAAAAGCCGGCAAATCCCTACTCGGCCGGCAGCCCCCTTACTTAAGCTTATAACATTCACAATCTATTTATTTACTTTGCCGGCAGTATAAAAATACGATTACAATAATAAAAGAAACTTATAATTTAAATTTCCCGGCATAAAAACTTCTATCAGTGATAAGTCATCGATTATGCGTCAGCCGACTAACTTGATTTAAATGGAATGTACATGAATCCCTACACATAAATCTAGTTCCGTAGAACAAAGTTAGCACAGTGGTTAAATATGAATTACGTAAAAATCTACATAGATTCTGGAAGGCCAATTTGTGTTATAAAGACTCGGAAATATTATTTCACTCTTAAAAAAATGTAAAAACGTGCCAAAGTTAAAGATTATTTTGTAAACTTCCGGTGTTTCTATGAACGCTGACAAAAATGAAAGTAGCGAGTTTCAACCACTTGTTGCAACACTTTCTAGTAAAAGTACAATATATATGGCACCTGTATAAAGGAATTGGTTAGCCTTGGATGAGGGGAATGTAAGCATATAGCTTTTAATACCTAAAATCCACTAGGGTTACACTAAAACAAGAGAAGAGGGGGGTCAAAGACTGACAAAAATGAAACACAAAAATCTACTACAATTAACAGGGGTAAAACGATCTATGAGTACTACAAAATCTTCCAAAGGGGCATCAAAAAGTTGTCAAATCCAGGCTAACCCTTGGAGGTATACTACAATATGTATTAATTTTGCATTTGTTTATTTTTGTTTTAATTTAGTTTATTATGCATTGTTATTCTTATAAGTGTTTAAGGGAAAAAAGAAAACAATTATCTTCGCTTGCAGCTGTATGTATGTAAATATGCACATTGACACACACACTCACTCACACATACATGTCTAAGGTGTCAAGTGGGGACACCTGATATAACACGATCAAATGGGGACTTCTTTCGTGTTGGTCCTATGTTTAAATTGATATCAGATTTGCTTACAAAAGAACTTGTTATTATCGCATGTAACAGTTGGTAGCTGTGAAATGTCATTTTGATAATATAAATTTACTGAACTAAATGGGGACACACAAATAATACACACATGTATGATAACAGCTTTTTAAATGGGGACTTTTGCTTGCATTTATTTTGTGAATTAAATGGGGACACACAGTAGTATGATATGTGATTTCTAAATGAGGACTTTGCGTCTTATCAAAGATATCGAAATGGGGACATACGTGTGTCATTGAAATGCATCAAAATGAGATCATCTTGTGTACTAAGGGACGGACCATTTAACTTGAAGAGGGGGGGGCTTGGTTTTTTGTTTTGGCCAGAAAAATTTTTAAAAAGCGCGGAAAAAAAATTATTTGTGAATGCGTCATGTCAGAATTTTTATTTTTGGAAAGCGTCGCGACAGAATATTTTTTTTTATTATTAGCATTATTTTATATGGCAGAAATTCTTCTTCAGAATGTTTTTTTTTCTTACCCTCTGCTGCCAAAATATTTTTTTCATCAAAAATCATTTTCAAAATATTTGTTTCATCAAAAATCATTTTCAAAATATTTTTTTTGGAAAAAACGAAGCCCCCCCTTTTCAAGTTAAATGGTCGGTCCCTAAAACCATTGATAGCGGTCTCTATTCAGATGTAATAACTGTTGAAGATCAAATTACAAAATCTCAATATCATTGTTATATTAACGTTATATATAAAGGTCATCCATCTCGATAAGAGTTATTGGAAGGTTCGATTCCCTCAGAAACGTCAAACAACTCATCATCAGTACAGCAGGAACGTATAATGTAGCCAAATGGCCCCTACTTAACATTGATTAAAGACCCCTAGATGACATGGATAAAAGACTTGTACTGGGTTTCTGGTGGTATATGACCACTAGATAACGTGAATAAAAGACTAGAACTGGGTTTCCGGTGGTAAATGACCCATAGATTTCTGGTGGTATATGACCCTTACATAACGCGAAAAAAGACTGACCCCTAGATAACGTACATAAAAGATTAGTACAAGGTTTCTAAAGATACATGACCCATAGATAACGTGAATAAAAGACTAGTACATTTGTACTGGGAAATGACCCATAGATAACGTGCATAAAAGACTGGTACAGGATTTCTGGTGGTATATGACCCCTAGATAACGTGAATAAAAGACTGGTACAGGATTTCAGGTTGAATATGCCCCCTAGATAACGTGAATAAAAGACTTGTACTGGGTTTCTGGTGGTATATGTACACTAGATAACGTGAATATAAAATTAGTACTGGGTTTCTGGTGGTAAATGACCCCTAGATAACGTGAATAAAAGACTAGTACTGGGTTTCTGATGATACATGACCAATAGATAACGTGAATAAATGACTAGTACTGGGAAATGACCCATAAATAACGTGCATAAAAGACTGGTACAGGATTTCTGGTGGTATATGACCCATAGATAACGTGAATAAAAGACTTGTACTGGGGTTCTGGTGGTATATGACCACTAAATAACGTGAATAAAAGACTAGTACTGGGTTTCCAGTGGTAAATGATCCATAGATAACGTACATGATAGACTGGTACAGTGTTTCTGGAGGTCAATGCCATCTATTAAACGTGAATAAAAGACTGGTTCAGGGTTTCCGGTGGTAAATGACCCATAGATAACGTGAATAAAAGACTGGTACAGGATTTCAGGTGTAATATGACCCCTAGATAACGTGAATAAAAGACTTGTACTAGGTTTCTGGTGGTATATGACCCCTAGATAACGCGAATAAAAGACTTGTACTGGGTTTCTGGTGGTATATGACCACTTGATAACGTGAATAAAAGACTAGTACTTGGTTTCCGGTGGTAAATGATCCAAAGATAACGTGAATGAAAGACTGGTACAGTGTTTCTGGAGGTCAATGCCATCTATTAAACGTGAATAAAAGACTGGTTCAGGGTTTCCGGTGGTAAATGACCCCTAGATAACGTGAATAAAAGACAGGTACAGGATTTCTGGTGGTATATGACCCCTAGATAACATTAATAAAAGACTTGTACTGGGTTTCTGGTGGTATATGACCACTAGATAACGTGAATAAAAGACTAGAACTGGGTTTCCGGTGGTAAATGACCCATAGATTTCTGGTGATATATGACCCTTACATAACGCGAAAAAAAGACTGACCCCTAGATAACGTACATAAAAGATTAGTACAAGGTTTCTAAAGATACATGACCCATAGATAACGTGAATAAAAGACTAGTACATGTACTGGGAAATGACCCATAGATAACGTGCATAAAAGACTGGTACAGGATTTCAGGTTGAATATGCCCCCTAAATAACGTGAATAAAAGACTTGTACTGGGTTTCTGGTGGTATATGTACACTAGATAACGTGAATATAAAATTAGTACTGGGTTTCTGGTGGTAAATGACCCCTAGATAACGTGAATAAAAGACTAGTACTGGGTTTCTGATGATACATGACCAATAGATAACGTGAATAAAAGACTAGTACTGGGAAATGACCCATAAATAACGTGCATAAAAGACTGGTACAGGATTTCTGGTGGTATATGACCCATAGATAACGTGAATAAAAGACTTGTACTGGGGTTCTGGTGGTATATGACCACTAAATAACGTGAATAAAAGACTAGTACTGGGTTTCCAGTGGTAAATGATCCATAGATAACGTACATGAAAGACTGGTACAGTGTTTCTGGAGGTCAATGCCATCTATTAAACGTGAATAAAAGACTGGTTCAGGGTTCGGTGGTAAATGACCCATAGATAACGTGAATAAAAGACTGGTACAGGATTTCAGGTGGAATATGACCCCTAGATAACGTGAATAAAAGACTTGTACTGGGTTTCTGGTGGTATATGACCCCTAAATAACGCGAATAAAAGACTTGTACTGGGTTTCTGGTGGTATATGACCCCTAGATAACGAGAATAAAAGACTTGTACTGGGTTTCTGGTGGTATATGACCACTTGATAACGTGAATAAAAGACTAGTACTTGGTTTCCGGTGGTAAATGATCCAAGGATAACGTGAATGAAAGACTGGTACAGTGTTTCTGGAGGTCAATGCCATCTATTAAACGTGAATAAAAGACTGGTTCAGGGTTTCCGGTGGTAAATGACCCCTAGATAACGTGAATAAAAGACAGGTACAGGATTTCTGGTGGTATATGACCCCTAGATAACATTAATAAAAGACTTGTACTGGGTTTCTGGTGGTATATGACCCCTAAATAACGTGAATAAAAGATTGGCCCTGGGTTTCTGGTGGTATATGACCCCTATCTAGATAACGTGAATAAAAGGCTTGTACTGGGTTTCTGCTGGTGGTATATGACCACTAGATAACGTGAATAAAAGACTAGTACTGGGTTTCCGGTGGTTAATGATCCATAGATAACGTGCATGAAAGACTGTTACAGTGTTTCTGGAGGTCAATGCCATCTATTTAATGTGAATAAAAGACTGGTTAAGGGTTGCTGTTTGTAAATGGTCCATAGATAACGTGCATAAAAGACTGGTACAGGATTTCAGGTGGTATATGACCACTAGATAAGGCGAATAAAAGATTAGCACTGTGTTTCTGGTGGTATAGGAGCCGTAGATAACGTTAATAAAAGACTTGTACTAGGCTTCTGGTGGTATATGATTCTGATATAACGTGATTAAAAGTCTTGTACAGGGTATTTAGAGGTAAATGACCCTAGATAACGTGCATAAAAGACTGGTACAGGATTTCTGGTGGTATATGACCCCTAGATAACGCGAAAAAAAGACTTGTACTGGGTTTCTTGTGGTATATGACCCCTAGATAACGTGAATAAAAGACTTGTACTGGGTTTCTGGTGTTATAGGACCCCTAGATAACGTTTAAAAAGACTGGTACTGGATTTCCTTTGGTATATGACCTTCGAAAACGTGAATACAAGACTGCTACTGGGTTGTTTGTGGTGTATGACCCATAGAGAACGTGAATAAAAGACTGGTACAGGATTTCTGGTGGTATATGACCCCTAGATAACGCGATTAAACGACTTGTACTGGGTTTCTGGTGATAAATGGCTCCTAGATTACGTGAATAAAATACTAGTACTTGGTTTTTGGTGGTATATGCCCCCTAGATAACGTGAATATAAAAGACTTGTACTGGGTTTCCGATGGTTAATGATCCATAGATAACGTGCATGAAAGACTGGTACAGTGTTTCTGGAGGTCAATGCCATCTATTAAATGTGAATAAATGACTGGTACAGGATTTCTGATGGTAAATGACCCATTGATAACGTGCATAAAAAACTGGTACAGGATTTCAGGTGGTATATGACCACTAGATAAGGCGAATAAAAGATCGGCCCTGTGTTTCTTGTGGTATTGGAGCCCTAGATAACGTTAATAAAATACTTGTACTAGGCTTCTGGTGGTATGTGATTCTGATATAACGTGATTAAAAGTCTTGTACAGGGTATTTAGAGGTAAATGACCCTAGATAACGTGCATAAAAGACTGGTACAGGATTTCTGGTGGTATATGACCCCTAGATAACGCGAATAAAAGACTTGTACTGGGTTTCTTGTGGTATATGACCCCTAGATAACGTGAATAAAAGACTTGTACTGGGTTTCTGGTGGTATAGGACCCCTAGATAACGTTTAAAAAGACTGGTACTGGATTTCCTGTGGTATATGACCTTCGAAAACGTGAATAAAAGACTGCTACTGGGTTGTTTGTGGTGTATGACCCATAGATAACGTGAATAAAAGACTGGTACAGGATTTCTGGTGGTATATGACCCCTAGATAACGCGAATAAATGACTTGTACTGGGTTTCTGGTGATAAATGACCCCTAGATTACGTGAATAAAATACTAGTACTAGGTTTTTGGTGGTATATGCCCCCTAAATAACGTGAATAAAAGACTTGTACTGGGTTTCCGATGGTTAATGATCCATAGATAACGTGCATGAAAGACTGGTACAGTGTTTCTGGAGGTCAATGCCATCTATTAAATGTGAATAAATGACTGGTACAGGATTTTTGGTGGTAAATGACCCATAGATAACGTGCATAAAAGACTGGTACAGGATTTCAGGTGGTATATGACCACTAGATAAGGCGAATAAAAGATCGGCCCTGTGTTTCTGGTGGTATTGGAGCCCTAGATAACGTTAATAAAATACTTGTACTAGGCTTCTGGTGGTATGTGATTCTGATATAACGTGATTAAAAGTCTTGTACAGGGTATTTAGAGGTAAATGACCCTAGATAACGTGCATAAAAGACTGGTACATGATTTCTGGTGGTATATGACCCCTAGATAACGCGAATAAAAGACTTGTACTGGGTTTCTTGTGGTATATGACCCCTAGATAACGTGAATAAAAGACTTGTACTGGGTTTCTGGTGGTATAGGACCCCTAGATAACGTTTAAAAAGACTGGTACTGGATTTCCTTTGGTATATGACCTTCGAAAACGTGAATACAAGACTGCTACTGGGTTGTTTGTGGTGTATGACCCATAGATAACGTGAATAAAAGACTGGTACAGGATTTCTGGTGGTATATGACCCCTAGATAACGCGATTAAATGACTTGTACTGGGTTTCTGGTGATAAATGACCCCTAGATTACGTGAATAAAATACTAGTACTGGGTTTTTGGTGGTATATGCCCCCTAGATAACGTGAATAAAAGACTTGTACTGGGTTTCCGATGGTTAATGATCCATAGATAACGTGCATGAAAGACTGGTACAGTGTTTCTGGAGGTCAATGCCATCTATTAAATGTGAATAAATGACTGGTACAGGATTTCTGATGGTAAATGACCCATTGATAACGTGCATAAAAAACTGGTACAGGATTTCAGGTGGTATATGACCACTAGATAAGGCGAATAAAAGATCGGCCCTGTGTTTCTTGTGGTATTGGAGGCCTAGATAACGTTAATAAAATACTTGTACTAGGCTTCTGGTGGTATGTGATTCTGATATAACGTGATTAAAAGTCTTGTACAGGGTATTTAGAGGTAAATGACCCTAGATAACGTGCATAAAAGACTGGTACAGGATTTCTGGTGGTATATGACCCCTAGATAACGCGAATAAAAGACTTGTACTGGGTTTCTTGTGGTATATGACCCCTAGATAACGTGAATAAAAGACTTGTACTGGGTTTCTGGTGGTATAGGACCCCTAGATAACGTTTAAAAAGACTGGTACTGGATTTCCTGTGGTATATGACCTTCAAAAACGTGAATAAAAGACTGCTACTGGGTTGTTTGTGGTGTATGACCCATAGATAACGTGAATAAAAGACTGGTACAGGATTTCTGGTGGTATATGACCCCTAGATAACGCGAATAAATGACTTGTACTGGGTTTCTGGTGATAAATGACCCCTAGATTACGTGAATAAAATACTAGTACTAGGTTTTTGGTGGTATATGCCCCCTAAATAACGTGAATAAAAGACTTGTACTGGGTTTCCGATGGTTAATGATCCATAGATAACGTGCATGAAAGACTGGTACAGTGTTTCTGGAGGTCAATGCCATCTATTAAATGTGAATAAATGACTGGTACAGGATTTTTGGTGGTAAATGACCCATAGATAACGTGCATAAAAGACTGGTACAGGATTTCAGGTGGTATATGACCACTAGATAAGGCGAATAAAAGATCGGCCCTGTGTTTCTGGTGGTATTGGAGCCCTAGATAACGTTAATAAAATACTTGTACTAGGCTTCTGGTGGTATGTGATTCTGATATAACGTGATTAAAAGTCTTGTACAGGGTATTTAGAGGTAAATGACCCTAGATAACGTGCATAAAAGACTGGTACATGATTTCTGGTGGTATATGACCCCTAGATAACGCGAATAAAAGACTTGTACTGGGTTTCTTGTGGTATATGACCCCTAGATAACGTGAATAAAAGACTTGTACTGGGTTTCTGGTGGTATAGGACCCTTAGATAACGTTTAAAAAGACTGGTACTGGATTTCCTTTGGTATATGACCTTCGAAAACGTGAATACAAGACTGCTACTGGGTTGTTTGTGGTGTATGACCCATAGATAACGTGAATAAAAGACTGGTACAGGATTTCTGGTGGTATATGACCCCTAGATAACGCGATTAAATGACTTGTACTGGGTTTCTGGTGATAAATGACCCCTAGATTACGTGAATAAAATACTAGTACTGGGTTTTTGGTGGTATATGCCCCCTAGATAACGTGAATAAAAGACTTGTACTGGGTTTCCGATGGTTAATGATCCATAGATAACGTGCATGAAAGACTGGTACAGTGTTTCTGGAGGTCAATGCCATCTATTAAATGTGAATAAATGACTGGTACAGGATTTCTGATGGTAAATGACCCATTGATAACGTGCATAAAAAACTGGTACAGGATTTCAGGTGGTATATGACCACTAGATAAGGCGAATAAAAGATCGACTCTGTGTTTCTTGTGGTATTGGAGCCCTAGATAACGTTAATAAAATACTTGTACTAGGCTTCTGGTGGTATGTGATTCTGATATAACGTGATTAAAAGTCTTGTACAGGGTATTTAGAGGTAAATGACCCTAGATAACGTGCATAAAAGACTGGTACAGGATTTCTGGTGGTATATGACCCCTAGATAACGCGAATAAAAGACTTGTACTGGGTTTCTTGTGGTATATGACCCCTAGATAACGTGAATAAAAGACTGGTACAGGATTTCGTGTGGTAAATGACCCCTAGATAACGTGAATAAAAGACTTGTACTGGGTTTCTGGTGGTATATGACCACTAGATAACGTGAATAAAAGACTTGTACTGGGTTTCCGTAGTAAATGATCCATAGATAACTTGCATGAAATACTGGTACAGTGTTTCCGGACGTCAATGCCATCTATTAAACGTGAATAAAAGACTTGTACTGGGTTTCTGGTGGTGTATGACCCATAGATAACGTGAATAAAAGACTAGTACTGGGTTTCTGGTGGTATATGACCACTAGATAACGTGAATAAAAGACTAGTACTGGGCTTCTGGTGGTATATGACCCCTAGATAACGTGAATAAAAGATTGGCCCTGGATTTCTGGTGGTATAAGACCCCTAGATAGCGTGAATAAAAGACTTGTACTGGATTTCTGGTGGTATATGACCACTAGATAACGTGAATAAAAGACTAGTACTGGGCTTCTGGTGGTATATGACCCCTAGATAACGTGAATAAAAGATTGGCCCTGGATTTCTGGTGGTATAAGACCCCTAGATAACGTGAATAAAAGACTTGTACTGGGTTTCTGGTGGTATATGACCACTAGATAACGCGAATAAAAGACTAGTACTGGGTTTCCGGTGGTAAATAATCCATAGATAACGTGCATGAAAGACTGGTTCAGTGTTTCTAGAGGTCAATGCCATCTATTAAACGTCAATAAAAGACTGGTTCAGGGTTGCTGGTGGTATATGACCACAAGATAAGGCGAATTAAAGATTGGCCCTGGGTTTCTGGTGGTATATGACCCCTAGATAACGTGAATAAAAGACTTGTACTAGGTTTCTGGTGGTATATGACCCCTAGATAACGTGAATAAAAGACTAGTACAGTGTTTCTGGAGGTCAATGCCATCTATTTATTGTAAATAAATGACTGGTTCAGGGTTGCTGCTGGTAATTGACCCATAGATAACGTGCATAAAAGACTTGTACAGGATTTCAGGCGGTATATGACCACTAGATAAGGCGAATTAAAGATTGGCCCTGGGTTTCTGGTGGTATATGACCCCTAGATAACGTGAATAAAAGACTTGAACTAGGTTTCTGGTGGTATATGGCCCCTAGATAACGTGAATAAAAGACTGGTACAGTGTTTCTGGAGGTCAATGCCATCTATTTATTGTAAATAAATGACTGGTTCAGGGTTGCTGGTGGTAATTGACCCATAGATAACTTGAATAAAAGACTGGTACAGGATTTCAGGTGGTTTATGACCCCTAGATAAGGCGAATAAAATATTGGCCCTGGGTTTCTGGTGGTATAGGACCCCTAAATAACGTTAATAAAATACTTGTACTGGGTTTCTGGTGGTATATGACCCCTAGATAACGTGAATAAAAGACTTGTACTGGGTTTCTGTTGGTATATGACCCCTAGATAACGTGAATAAAAGACTTGTACTGGGTTTATGGTGGAATATGACCCCTAGATAACTTGAATAAAAGACTTGTACTGGGTTTCTGGTGGTGTATGACCCATAGATAACGTGAATAAAAGACTAGTACTAGGTTTCTGGTGGTAAATGCCCCCTAGATTACGTGAATAAAAGACTTGTACTGGGTTTCTGGTGGTATATGACCACTAGATAACGTGAATAAAAGACTAGTGCTGGGTTTCCGGTGGTAAATAATCCATAGATAACGTGCATGAAAGACTGGTTCAGTGTTTCTAGAGGTCAATGCCATCTATTAAACGTCAATAAAAGACTGGTTCAGGGTTGCTGGTGGTATATGACCCATAGATAACGTGAATAAAAGACTGGTACAGGATTTCAGGCGGTATATGAACACTAGATAAGGCGAATAAAAGATTGGCCCTGGGTTTCTGGTGGTATATGACCCCTAGATAACGTGAATAAAAGACTTGTACTATGTTTCTGGTGGTATATGGCCCCTAGATGACGTGAATAAAAGATTGGTACAGTGTTTCTGGAGGTCAATGCCATCTATTTATTGTAAATAAATGACTGGTTCAGGGTTGTTGATGGTAATTGACCCATAGATAACGTGCATAAAAGACTGGTACAGGATTTCAGGTGGTATATGACCCCTAGATAAGGCGAATAAAAGATTGGCCCCGGGTTTCTGGTGGTATAGGACCCCTAGATAACGTTAATAAAATACTTGTACTCGGTTTCTGGTGGTATATGACCCCTAGGTAAGGCGAATATAAAAAATGCCCTGGCCATGGGTTTCTGGTGGTATAGGACCCCTAGATAACGTTAATAAAAGACTTGTACTTGGCTTCTGGTGGTGTATGACCCATAGATAACGTGAATAAAAGACTAGAACTGGGTTTCTGTTGGTATATGGCCCCTAAATAACGTGAATAAAAGACTTGTACTGGTATTCTGGTGGTATAGGACCCTTAGATAGCGAGAATAAAAGACTGGTACAGACTGAGTGTTTCTGGAGGTCAATGCCATCTATTTAATGTAAATAAATGACTGGTTCAGGGTTGCTGGTGGTAATTGACCCATAGATAACGTGCATAAAAGACAGTGGTATAGGACCCCTAGATAACGTTAATAAAATACTTGTACTGGGTTTCTGGTGGTATACGACCCCTAGATAACGTGAATAAAAGACTTGTACTGGGTTTCTGTTGGTATATGACCCCTAGATAACTTGAATAAAAGACTTGTACTGGGTTTCTGGTGGTATATGACCCCTAGATAACTTGAATAAAAGACTTGTACTGGGTTTCTGTTGGTATATGACCCCTAGATAACGTGAATAAAAGACTTGTACTGGGTTTATGGTGGAATATGACCCCTAGATAACTTGAATAAAAGACTTGTACTGGGTTTCTGGTGGTGTATGACCCATAGATAACGTGAATAAAAGACTAGTACTGGGTTTCTGGTGGTAAATGCCCCCTAGATAACGTGAATAAAAGACTTGTACTGGGTTTCTGGTGGTATATGACCACTAGATAACGTGAATAAAAGACTAGTGCTGGGTTTCCGGTGGTAAATAATCCATAGATAACGTGCATGAAAGACTGGTTCAGTGTTTCTAAAGGTCAATGCCATCTATTAAACATCAATAAAAGACTGGTTCAGGGTTGCTGGTGGTATATGACCCATAGATAACGTGAATAAAAGACTGGTACAGGATTTCAGGCGGTATATGACCACTAGATAAGGCGAATAAAAGATTGGCCCTGGGTTTCTGGTGGTATATGACCCCTAGATAACGTGAATAAAAGACTTGTACTATGTTTCTGGTGGCATATGGCCCCTAGATGACGTGAATAAAAGACTGGTACAGTGTTTCTGGAGGTCAATGCCATCTATTTATTGTAAATAAATGACTGGTTCAGGGTTGTTGGTGGTAATTGACCCCATAGATAACGTGCATAAAAGACTGGTACTGGATTTCAGGTGGTATATGACCCCTAGATAAGGCGAATAAAAGATTTGCCCTAGGTTTCTCGTGGTATAGGACCCCTAGATAACGTTAATAAAATACTTGTACTGGGTTTCTGGTGGTATATGACCCCTAGATAAGGCGAATAAAAAAATTGCCCTGGGTTTCTGGTGGTATAGGACCCCTAGATAACGTTAATAAAAGACTTGTACTTGGCTTCTGGTGGTGTATGATCCATATTTAACGTGAATAAAAACCTAGAACTGGGTTTCTGTTGGTATATGGCCCCTAAATAACGTGAATAAAAGACTTGTACTGGGTTTCTGGTGGTATAGGACCCTTAGATAACGTTAATAAAAGACTTGTACTGGGTTTCTGCTGGTGGTATATGGCCCCTTGATAACGTGAATAAAATACTTGTACTAGGCTTCTGGTGGTATATGATTCTGATACAACGTGATTAAAAGTCTTGTACAGGGTATTTAGAGGTAAATGACCCCTAGATAACGTGCATAAAAGACTATTACTGGGTTTCTGGTGGTTTATGACCCCTAGATAACGTGAATAAAAGACTTGTACTGGGTTTCTGGTGGTATATGACCCCTGTAGATAACGTGAATAAAAGACTAGTACTGGGTTTCTGATGGTAAATGATCCATAGATAACGTGCATGAAAGACTGGTACAGAATTGCTGGAGGTAAATGCCATCTATTAAACGTAAATAAAAGACTGGCCCTGGGTTTCTGGTAGAATATGACCAATAGATAACATGAATAAAAGACTAGTACTGGGTTTCTGGTGGTATATGACCCCTACATAACGTGAATAAATGACTTGTACTAGGTTTCTGGTGGTATATGGCCGCTAGATAACGTGAATAAAAGACTTGTAATGGGTTTCTGGCGGAATATGACCCCTAGATAACGTTAATAAAATACTTGTACTGGGTTTCTGGTGGTGTATGACCCATAGATAACGTGAATAAAAGACTAGAACTGGGTTTCCGGTGGGAAATGCCCCCTAGAAAACGTGAATAAAAGACTGGTACATGATTTCTGGTGGTATATGACCCCTAGATAAGGCGAATAAAAGACTTGTAATGGGTTTCTGGTATTATATCACCACTAGATAACGTGAATAAAAGACTTGTACTGGGTTTCTTGTGGTATATGACCACTAGATAACGTGAATAAAAGACTTGTACTGGGTTTCCGGTGGTAAATGATCCATAGATAATGTGCATGAAAGACTGGTACAGGATTTCAGGTGGTATATGACCCCTAGATAAGGCGAATAAAAGATTAGCCCTAGGTTTCTGGTGGTCTAGGGCCCCTAGATAACGTTAATAAAAGACTTGTTTTAGGCTTCTTCTGGTATATGATTCTGATATAACGTGATTAAAAGTCTTGTACAGGGTTTTTAGAGGTAAATGACCCTAGATAACGTGCATAAAAGACTGGTACCGGGTTTCCGGTGGTAAATGACCCATAGATAACGTGCATGAAATACTGGTACAGGATGTCTGGTGGTATATGACCCCTAGATAAGGCGAATAAAAGATTGGCCCTGGGTTTCTGGTGGTATAGGACCCCTAGATAACGTGAATAAAAGACTTGGTACAGGATTTCTGGTGGTTTATGATCCCTAGATAACGTGAATAAAAGACTTGTACTGGGTTTCTGGTGATATAGGAACCCTAGATAACGTTAATAAAAGAATGGTACTGTGTTTTTGGTGGTATATGGCCCCTAGATAAAGTAAATAAAAGACTTGTACTGGGTTTTGTTGGTGGTTTATGGCCCCTAGATAACGTGAATAAAATCCTGGTACAGGGTTTTTAGATAAATTACCAATAGATAACGTGCATAAAAGACTGGTAATGGGTTGTCGATGGTATATGACCCCTAGATGACGTGAATAAAAGATTGGTACTTGATTTCTTGAGGTCAATGCCCCATAGAATGTATAATATATATCCGTTTAGGCTTAATGTCATCTTTACAGACGATGTAAATGTGTCATACAGCTCAACCAAAGCATAATTTCATCTTGACAGAAGATGTTCATGTATCGCACACCTCCGGCTTGGCTTTATTTTATTTCTACAATTTGTACACACTTAATGAGTATTCAAAATGGGGACATAGTAGATATTTAAGCGAGGACTTCATTTCTACTTTACATACGGAGTACATGTATCATACACCTCGTCACATCTTTATTTCACCTTTACAGACGATGTACATGCGTCATATACCTCCGCAACGGCTTTATTTCATCTTTATTGACGATATAAATGTATCATACACCTCCGTGAAGTCTTCAATGCATCCTAACAGACGATGCACATGTATCATACACCTCCGTCAAGGCGTTATATCATCTTGAAGGCTTTATTTCATCTTGACAGACGATACACATGTATCATACACCTCCGTCATGGCTTGATGTCATCTTTACAGACGATGTAAATGTATCAAACACGTCCGTGAAGGCTCTATTTCATCTTGACAGACGATACACATGTATCATACACCTCAGTCATGGCTTTATTTTATCTAAACAGACAACGTTAATGCGCCATAAACCTCCGCCACGGCTTTATTTCATCATTACTGACGATATAGATTTATCATACACCTCCGTGAAGTCTTCGATGCATCCTGACAGTCGAGTTACATGTATCATATACCTCCGCCAAGGCTTTATTTTATCTTTACAGACGATATTCAATCATCATATACCCCTGTCACGGCCTCATTTCATCTTTACAAACGATGTTAAAATATTATGCACCTCCGTAACTGGTTTATTTTATCTTTACAGATGATGTACATTTATCATACACCTCCGTGATGGCCTTATTTCATCTTTACAGACGATGTACATGTATCATACACCACTGTCATGGCCTTATTTTGTCTTTACAGACGATGCACATGTATCAAACACCTCCTTCACGGCCTTATTTTATCTTTACAGACGATGTCATGTATTATACACCTCCGTCACGGCCTTATTTTATCTTTACAGCAGATGTTAAAGTATTATACACCTTCGTCACGGCCTTATTTTATCTTTACAGCAGATGTACAAGTATTATACACCTCCGTCATTGCCTTATTTCATCTTTACAGACATACATCTCCGTCATGGTCTTATTTTATCTCTACAGTCGATGTACAAGTATTATACACCTCCGTCACGGCCTTATTTTATCTTTACAGCAGATGTACAAGTATTATACACCTCCGTCACGGCCTTATTTTATCTTTACAGCATATGTACAAGTATTATACAACTCCGTCACGGCCTTATTTTATCTTTTCAGCAGATGTACAAGTATAATTTATTATACACCTCAGTCAAAGCTTAATTTCAACTAACAGATAATGAAGATGTATCATACATCTCCGTCATGGCTTTATTTCATCTTTACAGCAGATGTACAAGTATTATACACCTCCGTCAAAGCTTACTTTCATCTTTACAGACAATGTAGATGTATCATACATCTCCGTCATGGCTTTATTTCATCTGTGCAGACGATACACATGCATCATAAACCTCTGTTCAGGCTTAATTTCAACTTTACAGACCTTGAACACGTATCGTACACCTCTGGCAAAACTTTATTCGATCTTTACAGACAATCTACAAGTATCATACTCTTTCGCAATGCTTAGTTTTATCTTTTAAGTCTTTATTTCATCTTTAAAGACGATGCAGATGTATGATACATCTACTAGATGCAGTAAAGCTTTATGTTTTCTTTACAGACGATGTAGATGTATCATATACCTCCTCCATCGCTTTATGTTTTCTTTACAGATGATGTGGATGTATCATACACCTCCGGCTTGGCTTTATTTTATTTCTACAATTTGTACACCTTTAATGAGTATTCAAAATGGGGACTATTTATATAATTAAAACATGTATTTTGAGAACTTAATGGGGACATAGTAGATATTTAAGCGAGGACTTCATTTTCAACTTTACAGATGGAGTACGTGTATCATACACCTCCGTCTTTACAAATGATGTACATGTATCATATACCTCCGCCATGGCTTTATTTCATCTTTACAGACGATATGGATGTATCATATACCTTCTTGAAGTCTTCAATGCATCCTAACAGACGATTCACAGGTATCATACACCTCCGTCAAGGCTTTATGTCATCTTTACAGACAAAGTACATGTATCATACACGTCCGTGAAGGCGTTATTTCATCTTGACAGACGATGCACATGTACCATACACCTCAGTCATGGCTTTATGTTATCTAAACAGACAACGTAAATGCATCATATACCTCCGCCAAGGCTTTTTTTCATCTTTACAGACGATGTAAATGTGTCATATACCTCAACCAAAGCATAATTTCATCTTGACAGACGACTTTCATGTATCGCACACCTCCAGCTTGGCTTTATTTATTTCTACAATTTGTACACACTTAATGAGTATTCAAAATGGGGACTAATTATAACATGTATTTTGAGAACTAAATGGGGACATAGTAGATATTTAAGCGAGGACTTCATTTCTACTTTACATATGGAGTACATGTATCATACACCCCGTCACATCTATATTTCACCTTTACAGACGATGTACATGTATCATATACCTTCGCCACGGCTTTATTTCATCTTTACTGACGATATAGATGTATCATATACCTTCTTGAAGTCTTCAATGCATCCTAACAGACGATTCACAGGTATCATACACCTCCGTCAAGGCGTTATGTCATCTTTACAGACGATGTAAATGTATCAAACACGTCCGTGAAGGCTTTATTTCATCTTGACAGACGATACACATGTATCATACACCTCCGTCATGGCTTGATGTCATCTTTACAGACGATGTAAATGTATCATACACGTCTGTGAAGGCTTTATTTCATCTTGACAGACGATACACATGTATCATACACCTCAGTCATGGCTTTATTTTATCTAAACAGACAACGTTAATGCGCCATAAACATCCGCCACGGCTTTATTTCATCTTTACTGACGATATAGATGTATCATACACCTCCGTGAAGTCTTCGATGCATCCTGACAGTGGAGGTACATGTATCATATACCTCCGCCAAGGCTTCATTTTATCTTTACAGACGATATTCAATCATCATATACCCCTGCCACGGCCTCATTTCATCTTTACAAACGATGTCCAAATATTATGCACCTCCGTAACTGGTTTATTTTATCTTTACAAATAGTCTGATGATGTACATTTATCATACACCTCCGTGATGGCCTTATTTCATCTTTACAGACGATGTACATGTATCATACACCTCCGTCGTGGCCTTATTTCATCTTAACAGACGATGTACATGAACCATACACCGGCCTCAAGGCTTTATTTTGTCTTTTACATCATATACCTCTGTCAAGGCTAAATTTCATCTTTACAGTCGATGTAAAATTATCATTCACATCCGTCAAGGCTTTATTTTATCTTTACAGTTGATGTTCATGCATGTTTATTATTCCTGTGTCAAGGATATCTTTATCATACACCTCTGTCAATGCTTTATTTCATCTTTACGGACGATGTACAAGTATAAAACACATTTTCAAACCTTTATTTTATCCTAACAGGCAAAGTTCATGTATCATACACCCCCGTCAAGGCTTAACTTCATCTTTACAGACGATGTACATGTATTATGCACCTCCGTAAAGGCTTTTTTGTATCTTTACAAACGATGTAGAATAATCATACACATCCGCTAAGGCTTTATTTAATCTTTATAGACGTTGTACATGTAGCATACACATTCGTCAGGATTTTATTTCATCTTTACAGACGATTTACTTGTATCATTTACCAATGTTAAGGCTTTATTTCATCTTTACTGACGATGTAGATGTATCATACACCTCCGCCAAGGCTTTATTTTATCTTTACAGGTGATGTAGATGTATTGTACACCTTGTTATGGCTTTATCTTATTTGTACAATTTGTTTTATTCCATCGATCTTTACAGACGATATGCATGGATCATATACATATGCCTCCGTCAAAACCTGAAATACAAGTAAAATAAGGGCAGCTATTTCTATACGGTTTCGGGGCACGCCTCTAGATCTACAAAGTCTCTCCAAACATACATTTAAGATATAACCATTCCATCTCAGGAAACCCCTCTTTGAACGGCGGCCATTTTTATAAAACTTGAAACAATAGGATGTATGCCAATATCCCATAAAACAATTGTGTAAAGTTTAGTTGAAATCGGTTCAGTAATTTAGAGAATAAACGATTATCAGATGCTGAATTCGTGTGAGTCCTGCGAGTGAGTGAGCTGGTGTTTTACGCCCTTGCAACGTTGTATAGGTTACTTAAGGTTCATGGTTACTATTCAAATAAAAAAGTAGATATTTGACCTTTTTTCCTAGTTCATGTGCGACTTAAACGGTACTTAGAAACACAAAATAAAGTGTAGTAGCCAGGCACTAGCGTCTAGATATAAAGATCGCCGATCATTTTCCCTTCCAGTTTACAAGATAACGAAATTACGTAGTACGTGGAAGCTAAATGACAGAGCATTGTTGATATTTGGCTATATTTGGGTGAACTGAAAAACGGAAAGAAAATGCCCCGGCAAAACGAATCAAGTGTACTCGTTCAAAACACTAAACGTTTATGCAAAACAATATTGATCTAGACGCTGCTATGCCTTATTAGGCAATTGAATGTGTAGTTTAGGCACCACATAGACTTAAAAAAGACGTTAAATATATTTTTTTTCCAAAGTGTAAAGGTGACCCTTAAAGGCGATGGACAGGACAGGGATGATAAAATGAACATGAAATGATGATGACAAATGAAAAGTGGGGATGGGGTGGGGTGAGGTGGAAAACAAAGATACGGTAATGTTGAAGACACCGGAAAAAGGGGAGAGGTGGCTAGGGGCGGAAAATTTAGCCTATATGGTGCGCTACTTGGCGTTCTTTAACTTGCATGAAGCGTGGCACTCTCCACACACGGGCCCACTATGATCAGCGGTCAGGGTTTCCGTATAATAGACGAGGGCCACCCTATTCAGTCACCTAGGGTACACACCTTGGTCGCTCTGTGGCATGAGCACTAACTTTGATGTTAGAATTCCAACACCCTTACGACAAGTTAGGCTCTGCTGCGGGTCTTTTCTACTCCCGGGCAAAAACAATTAATTTAATAGAAGAAGATGAGATGTGGAATAAGTGCAGGCGACACAGCCTACAATATAAACGTAAATTTAAAACATCCACAATGGAAAACAGACAGCTGCCTTCAATGTGACCAGCGGTCGCTGCTCACTGTTTTTCAATTGGCTCCTGGATTGAAAATAAACTACATATGATTCAAGCCAAATCCTAAAGTGCAATGAAAGACCCTCTTCTTGACAAAAAAAAACAAAAAAAAACAATTACATAAATTCGACTAATTTGATAAAGATTCCTGGGTTAGGACAGGCACATTAGAAATGTGGCGGGGTTAAACTAGTTTTTTGGCGCCAACCTTCCCCCTATTGATAATCAATAACAAAGCACATACTAACACACAGTAAAAATCAAATCGATAGAAGTTCAATTCAACAAGAGAGTATCTGAGACAAAAGGACAACAATTACCGTAATAAACGGGACGTAGAGATACTCTTTTAAGAACACTCGAAGTTACTGACAGCTAGCTAAGAAACATCCATCGACTGATGTAAAAAAAATCAAGTATGTCGATTTAAAATACGACACAACACGTCAAACAATTCATGATTAAATGTCCATATTGGACCACGAACGTTTATATAATGGTTTGGCATTTGCCGTGCGACGCAGGGCAAGACATCGATTGGTGTTGGTTAAATGATAGATAAAGATTGAAATGCATTTGTATATTATATTTTTAAGGTGCTTAGATTATTTTTACAACTTATCTACGTATGTATTGTTCTTTTTGCAGCCATTTGCGACACGATTATTGCCTTTTTGCTGTTATAACATGTAATTTATGCTGAAATCGATATATTAACATATTGGATGTCATATTATATAACATATAAAAAAAATATAGAAGGCATACTTTATTCTATATAACAGTATACTGTGGCGATATCTCGTAATGCAGCTATGTCCAATAGGTTTTTCAGTGCCTTCATTCTATATGTATAGAAGATAATGAGGTGTGGAATAAGTGTACGCGATACAACCTACAATATAAACGACAATTTAAAAAATCCGCAATGGAAAACAGCCAGCAACCTAAGCTGCCTTCAATGTGACCGGTTGTTCCTGCTCGACAAAAAGGTGCGTAAAAAAAGTCTCTTGAAAACACTCGAAGTTACTGACAGCTAGCTTTGTAAAGAAAGCTGAAATGACACAGAGTTCCGTCGACAAATCGCTTTTCGCAGTAGAATCTTTATTTTTCGGGAATCAAACAAACTGAACGCAGACTTACCTGTCAATCGTCCGCTTCAGATCCGCATCCCCGTGCCATACCCCCAAATAATTTATGAAAGGATATGGAGTAAATGAACATGAGACCACAACACATGTTAACTCCAACTGCTTTTAATTTTAATGTGCTGTATGGCCATTTCGGAAAATAAAATCAAAATATACACATGTTCACGGTGAATTTGTCAAAATTAGTAATTATCTTTATATTCAGTTTGTTTGTGTGTGTATATGATAGCGGTAATAAGCAAAAGCAGGCATAAAGCCAAATGCATAGGCAATAAGGTTATTGCCTAAATTGTACCAGACATTAAGGTTAAAGACTAGAAAATAAGCCTAATGCCTAAAAAATCGAGACCGGCATTAGGCTTATAATTACCAAACACCATATGACACCTCACCAATTTGTTATAAAACAGTAACATATTTTGACTTCGAAATATATTGGCTTTACAATAAGGCTTTATTTCATTAAGCTACTTAAAATATCACTCACATAAAATTATAAGTTGGATTACGTTCAGATCCAGTGCTGTGCATTGTCTGGTCATTTATTGTCACATGTATCAATCATGTCAATGGCATCTTTTAAATGCCAACCACAGAAAGAACATCAAATTCGGTCTAATAATTGTAATCTGCTAAAGATTACTTTTGATAATTGTGCTGCTTTTAGCCTATCAAAAAGAATAATCATGACGAGATTTTTCCCCATTTTCATACCGATTAATCATTTCAGCTTCCATTTCCCCGAAATAGAGGCATTTTACTAGCAACAATTTCTTAAACAGATATTGGTTTTCATTGATTGATTGATACATCAAATCTTCAATTGTAATGATCTTTGGTCGAATTTATAGCTACTGTATGCAATGTGCAAAATATTTCTACCCCCCCCTCCCGCTTCGAATAGGAGGGGGTATACTGTTTTACACTTGTCCGTCCGTTCGTCCGTCCGTAACAAAACTTCCGTCGCAGTTTTCTAAGCAACTACACGAGATAGAATTCTGATATTTTGTATACAGCTTTATCCTATAGTACCATATGCTGTATACCGATTTAATGCTCCTAGGTAGTCTACTTTCTGTTAACCGAATACTTAGATTTTTACACATAATGGACATAAATACTAAATTTCCGTCACAATTTCCCAAGCAACTACTTGAGATGGAGGTCTGATATTCTCTATACAGCTTTATCTTATAGTACCATATGGTGTATACTGATTGTATGCTCCTATGTAGTATACTCCCTGTTTACCGAATGCTTAGGTTTTTACACATAATGGACATAAATTCAAAATTTCCGTCATAGTTTTCCAGCAACTACATGAGATAGAGGTCTGATATTTTGTATACAGCGTAATCCTATAGTACCATATGGTGTATAGCAATTTTATGTTCCTACATGTAGGTAGTCTACTAACTGTTTACCGAATAATTAGGTTTTTACACATAATAGACATAAATGTTAAATTTCCGTCACAGTTTCCCAAGCAACTACATGAGAAAGGGGTTTGATATCTTGTATACAGCTTAAAGCTTTATCCTATGGTTACATATGGTGTATATGGATTAAATGCTACTATAAAGTCTACTTCCTGTTTACCGAACACTTGTTTTTAGCCGGGGTAATCGCTAGCGATTAGCCACGGCTATAGCTACGATAGCCTTTCTGTCAGCTTCATATGGTTTTTCCGGCGGTTCACCAAGAACCTTCCAATTTAAATATATCAATACACGCTTGCAATATAGTTCCGTCTTTTCCATATCTGTTTTTTTTTCGTCGCTTTACTCGCAATTATGTAATAAAACTTTTTTTTTTTAGTTTTCAAATTTTGTACAAGTATGTAAGACTGATGCGATAGTATTAATTGATGAATAACGAATACAAAAGCGGATTGATATTTTGTTTATAGGAGTGTTCGCCGATCTCATTAGTGATGTCATATTCACTAATTTGCATCTCATTAAGTGTCAAACTAGTACCGATGGACAGGATAATTTACCAAAAGTTCAAATCCTCATAATTTTTTTATTTGATCAGATAAAATGGTTCTGTAAACGGTTCTTTGAAGAAGAATTTACAATTGATTATGAAAATAAGCAATTATAAGGCTTAAAAATAAATTTTCTGTAAAATTGTTTCTGGACCAAGTATTTTTTCAGAGAAAATTTTTAATCAACCAAATTTTTCGATGTTTTGGACCACTGAACATATTTATTTTCAAGATGCACTACAAAAACGATCTTTTTCTAAATTTGGTAGAACCAAAACTGGCAAAAGGATCTGAATAAAGTGTATTTTCTGGTGATATGGACGAACGCATATATATATACAGTATGCCAATCCCCTTTGGCCAAATAAAAAAAACCAACGTGTGTTTCTATTACTTTTTTGTGTTTAACTGTTGAACTGTTGAACTGGTTTAACTGAATTGATAACTTCTGTACAGCATATTTGCTACAGCTTATCTGTATATTTGGTAGATTTTATTCTGCAGGCCAACAGACAACTTCCTTTATATAGTTTACTACAACTTTTTTTTCCGATGAGCAAGCAACATTTAATTCTGTAGGCTAACCAAACACATATTTCAAATTAAATGAGAAATAACCCATAAGAAGTTGTGAAAATTATGTTGAATTGTAAACTTTTGTTGATGTATAAAGCAATTAAAACAAATTAAAAAGCATAAAATGTCTCTCATTCTATAGTAAAGAATACAAATTAATACAACTTAAGCAAAATCTGTTCTGTAACTTCTGTATAATTTATCACTTTAAAATGACATACAATCCAAAATTTCATCGAAATTTGTTAAGCAGTACCAGAGCAGTCACACTTACAAAGTATTGCTATAACCTCAAACTTACGTCACGGCGAACATTCCAATTTTGATGCTTCGTTTGCAGGCGCGCAATCACAATACATGTACATTGACAAAACTGTTGTACAATGTTTATTACTTATTTTAAAATTCTCTTTTTTTTATTGAATTCCTAATTAAATTCTGTCGACTATCTTAAATGTGCCAATGGTTTCATTACATTGCAACAGGGGGGGGGTCAAAAAGGGGACTTTCGCCTTAAATAGACTTTTTTATTTGAGTTCCGAATTTGCAATATCTTTTTTTTTATTGGAATCCTTGTAAAATTCCCTGTCTACTTTTTACAATCAGATTTGAAATATTTCTTACCGTTTTGAGAAATAAGGGTTGAAGGGGCATAAGCCCTTGTTTTAGAGTTTGTTGAGGCAAATAGTTTTACACAACAAATTAAGTTGTAGTGGGCCAGCCAAATGTTATGAAGCTTTAATATTATATCCACTGAAGGAAGAACGGTGTTGTATTTGGGGTTTGTGGCCAAAAAGGGCTAAAATGGGCGTATTTACAAAACGACTGCAGAATTTTTATTATTCATTCAATTTTTGAAATTTTTGTTCATTGAATTCCTCGTTATATTCTGTCAACGGTGTTCATATATATTGCACTGTATTGCTACAGGGAACCAAAGACCGGCCACGCCCATAAAATCAAATCTTTAGTTTGGTTCAATTTTCAACATCTTATTTTCCTTGTGAAAATCATTTTTACACAAAAAGTAGCTTTTAATTTTATTTTTTGCTACACATAAACAATTTAAAATCTGTATATTACCCCGGCTGCCAGTACTTTCAGTACTTTGATTTTTATACATAATAGAGATAAATGCAAAATTTCCGTCACAGTTTCCCCTAGTAACTACATGAGAAAGGGGTTTTATATTTTGTATACAGCTTTATTCTATAGTCCTATATGGTGTAAAGCGATTTTTTATGTTCCTATGTCATCTACTTCCTGTTAACTGTGTATTTAAACTTGTATGCGTGGCTTATTTTGGCAAGCGGGGTTTTCACTAGTGCATGAGCATTAGCTCACAGATTTACTTGTTTATTCATAAATTTTATTTTACAACACGAAAAAAACATGATTTATAATGGCAATATTAAATGAAGTTGTGTGACACTTAATTAAGTGGTTTTTGAGAAGCAGATTTCTTATGCTCCATCTACCAAATTAAGGGACATAAATTGTTCGGGTCTGTAAATTCTTCCGTCTGTCCCAATTGTTGCAAGATTGGTCGTCATGTTTTTTGGACGTATTTTTGTTTTAATTTAAACAGACGGACGACAAACGCAAAATGATCAAATAGTTTACATGATCTCTGGTCAGATGCCTTAAAAACAAGTGAATAATAAAGATAGTTTTCTTAAAGAGTTCAAAAATATTAACTTAACTCTAAACTCTATGTTTTAGTTACCATGGGTAATGATTCAATGTTCTCTTATGTTAAATCTTATTGAAATAATAAAAAATCTAAAAACATTCAATAAAATGTAATTTCTTAATAATCTTTCAGATCCTCCTTTATTTTTTTGCCTAGTACATAGATAGAATAAGGCCATTATGATTTCAGGAAATAAGTCTAATGCCTAAAAAAACAAGAGGCTCCCAGGAGCCTGAATCGCTCACCTGGTCTTGATGTTGACCCTATACTTTTGTAGAGCTAAATGAGCTGAACATTTAAGCAAGCAACAGCTTTTCTCTACCTGCTATAGTTTTCATTCTACAGGCCAAAAACACCATTTTTCACCTATAAGGGGCCATAACCCCTATAAGGAGTCATCTGACAACTTCGACCCTATGGAGACTTTTGTAGAGCTAAATGAGCTGAACATATAAGCAAGCAACAGCTAATCTCTATCTGCAATAGTTTTTATTCTGTAGGCCAAAAACATGAAAAAATCGCTTTTTTCAGGGGCCGCAACCCCTATAAGGGGTCATCTGACAACTTCGACCCTATGGAGAATTTTGTAGAGCTAAATGAGCTGAACATTTAAGCAAGCAACAGCTAATCTCTATGTGCAATAGTTTCCATTCTGTATGCCAAAAACATGAAAAATCACTATTTTTCATGGGCCGTAACCCCTATAAGGGGTCATCTGACAACTTCCATCCTATGGAGAATTTTGTAGAGCTAAATGAGCTGAACATTTAAGCAAGCAACAGCTAATCTCTATCTGCAATAGTTTTCATTCTGTAGGACAAAAACATGAAAAATGGCTATTTTTCACCTTTAAGGGGCCGTAACCCCTATAAAGGGTTATCTGACAACTTCGACCCTATGGAGACTTTCGTAGAGCTAAATAAGCTAAACATTTAAGCAAGCATCTGCAATAGTTTCTATTCTGTAGGCCAAAAACATGAAAAATGGCTATTTTTCACCTTTAAGGGGCCGTAACCCCTATAAGGGGTTATCTGACAACTTCGACCCTATGGAGACTTTCGTAGAGCTAAATAAGCTAAACATTTAAGCAAGCATCTGCAATAGTTTTCATTCTGTAGGCCAAAAACATGAAACATGGTTATTTTTCACCTTTAAGGGGCCGTAACCCCTATAAGGGGTCATCTGACAACTTCGACCCTATGGAGACTTTCGTAGAGCTAAATGAGCTAAACATTTAAGCAAGCAACAGCTAATCTCTATCTGCAATAGTTTTCATTCTGTAGGCCAAAAACATGAAAAAATGCTATTTTTCACCTTTAAGGGGCCGTAACCCCTATAAGGGGTCATCTGACAACTTTGACCAAATGCAGACTTTTGTAGAGCTTTTGATGCTGAATCAGTAGCGTGCCTCAGATTTCCTTTATCTCTTATACTTTTTGATTTATAAGCCAAAAACAGTAGTCTGACCCCCCTAGTCTATTTTTAGTAACGGCGGCCATGTTTTTTGACAGATCAAAAATCGAAACACAAGTTTGGTGCAGGACACCCTAAGGATCAATCATACCAAGTTTCATTCAATTCTGTTCAGTAGTTTCAGAGGAGAAGATTTTTGAAAAATTGTTAACGGACGACGACGACGACGACGGACGCCAAGTGATGGCAATAGCTCACATGGACCTTTGGTCCAGGTGAGCTAACAAGAGGCTCCCAGGAGCCTGAATCGCTCACCTGGTCTTGATGTTGACCCTGTACTTTTGTAGAGCTAAATGAGCTGAACATTTAAGCAAGCAACAGCTTTTCTCTACCTGCAATAGTTTTCATTCTATAGACCAAAAACACAATTTTTCACCTATAAGGGGCCATAACCCCTATAAGGAGTCATCTGACAACTTCGACCCTATGGAGACTTTTGTAGAGCTAAATGAGCTGAACATTTAAGCAAGCAACAGCTAATCTCTATCTGCAATAGTTTTCATTCTGTAGGCCAAAACATGAAAAATCGCTTTTTTCAGGGGCCGTAACCCCTATAAGGGGTCATCCGACAACTTCGACCCTATGGAGAATTTTGTAGAGCTAAATGAGCTGAACATTTAAGCGAGCAACAGCTAATCTCTATCTGCAATAGTTTTCATTCTGTAGGTCAAAAACATGAAAAATCGCTATTTTTCAGGGGCCGTAACCCCTATAAGGGGTCATCTGACAACTTTGACCAAATGCAGACTTTTGTAGAGCTTTTGATGCTGAATCAGTAGCGTGCCTCAGATTTCCTTTATCTCTTATACTTTTTGATTTATAAGCCAAAAACAGTAGTCTGACCCCCCTAGTCTATTTTTAGTAACGGCGGCCATGTTTTCTGACAGATCAAAAATCGAAACACAAGTTTGGCGCAGGACACCCTAAGGATCAATCATACCAAGTTTCATTCAATTCTGTTCCGTAGTTTCAGAGGAGAAGATTTTTGAAAAATTGTTAACGGACGACGACGACGACGACGGACGCCAAGTGATGGCAATAGCTCACATGGACCTTTGGTCCAGGTGAGCTAACAAGAGGCTCCCAGGAGCCTGAATCGCTCACCTGGTCTTGATGTTGACCCTGTACTTTTGTAGAGCTAAATGAGCTGAACATTTAAGCAAGCAACAGCTTTTCTCTACCTGCAATAGTTTTCATTCTATAGACCAAAAACACAATTTTTCACCTATAAGGGGCCATAACCCCTATAAGGAGTCATCTGACAACTTCAACCCTATGGAGACTTTTGTAGAGCTAAATGAGCTGAACATTTAAGCAAGCAACATCTAATCTCTATCTGCAATAGTTTTCATTCTGTAGGCCAAAACATGAAAAATCGCTTTTTTCAGGGGCCGTAACCCCTATAAGGGGTCATCCGACAACTTCGACCCTATGGAGAATTTTGTAGAGCTAAATGAGCTGAACATTTAAGCAAGCAACAGCTAATCTCTATCTGCAATAGTTTTCATTCTGTAGGCCAAAAACATGAAAAATCGCTATTTTTCAGGGGCCGTAACCCCTATAAGGGGTCATCTGACAACTTCGACCCTATGGAAAATTTTGAAGAGCTAAATGAGCTGAACATTTAAGCAAGCAACAGCTAATCTCTATCTGCAATAGTTTTCATTCTGTAGGTCAAAAACATGAAAAATCGCTATTTTTCAGGGGCCGTAACCCCTATAAGGGGTCATCTGACAACTTCGACCCTATGGTGAATTTTGTAAAGCTAAATGAGCTGAACATTTAAGCAAGCAACAGCTAATCTATATCTGCAATAGTTTTTATTCTGTAGGCCAAAAACATGAAAAATCGCTATTTTTCAAGGGCCGTAACCCCTATAAGGGGTCATCTGACAACTTCAACCCTATAGAGAATTTTGTAGAGCTAAATGAGCTGAACATTTAAGCAAGCAACAGCTAATCTCTATCTGCAATAGTTTTCATACTGTAGGTCAAAAACATGAAAAACGCTATTTTTCATGGGCCGTAACCCTATAAGGGGTCATCTGACAACTTCGACCCTATGGAGAATTTTGTAGAGCTCAATGAGCTGAACATTTAAGCAAGCAACAGCTAATCTCTATGTGCAATAGTTTTCATTCTGTAGGCCAAAAACATGAAAAAATGCCATTTTTCAGGGGCCGTAACCCCTAAAAGGGGTTGTCTGACAACTTTGATCCTATGGAGACTTTCGTAGAGCTAAATGAGCTTAACATTTAAGCAAGCAACAGCTAATCTCTATGTGCAATAGTTTTCATTCTGTAGGCCAAAAACATGAAAAATGGCTATTTTTCACCTTTAAGGGGCCGTAACCCCTATAAGGAGTCATCTGACAACTTTGACCCTATGGAGACTTTTGTAGAGTTAAATGAGCTGAACATTTAAGCAAGCAACAGCTAATCTCTATCTGCAATAGTTTTCATTCTGTAGGCCAAAAACATGAAAAAATGCTATTTTTCACCTTTAAGGGGCCGTAACCCCTATAAGGGGTCATCTGACAACTTTGACCAAATGGAGACTTTTGTAGAGCTTTTGATGCTGAATCAGTAGCGTGCCTCAGATTTCCTCTATCTCTTATACTTTTTGATTTATAAGCCAAAAACAGTAGTCTGACCCCCCTAGTCTATTTTTAGTAACGGCGGCCATGTTTTTTAACGGATCAAAAATCAAAACACAAGTTTGGTGCAGGACACCCTAAGGATCATTCATACCAAGTTTCATTAAATTCTGTTTGGTAGTTTCAGAGGAGAAGATTTTTGAAAAATTGTTAACAGACGACGACGACAGACGACGACGACGACAGACGACGACGACGACAGACGACGACGACGACGGACGCCAAGTGATGGTAATAGCTCACATGGACCTTCGGTCCAGGTGAGCTAAAAAGGGAATTAGTAAATGAATAGGCATTAGCTTATTGCCTAGGAAATAAGCTAAATGCCTGATTTTGCTTATACACTTATAAAACCATAACAAACGAAGGAAATTGCTTTAAATTTGACAACGCAGTCATTGATATGCCTTTGTTACCTCGGTGCATTGTCAAATATTTCTGAAGCTTTGAAGAAGGGTGGTTTTAGACATTTTTCAGCGAAATCATTATTCAGAGTAAGGGCTTAAATGTCCCTGTATCAGATATGTGTCTCCAATGGGTCAGTGTTAATTCTTCCGAAAATTGGGTAAAAAAACTTTCGACTTCGACTTTTATAATAGTGAGGGGTTGACAGGGTGATGTCTTCTAACACTTCATCTGCATTTTCCAGTTTCCTTCCTTGCTACCCTCTTCGCCCTCCTTCACAAGGCAAAGTATGGGACAAAATATCTATAGCACGCATAAGCCATCAACAAATGTTCTCAGACTGTGTCTCTTGTACAATTTTTTAATAGAAAGGGATACTGCACCTGAAATTTCCTTTCATAACAAGCATATGGGTTATTTTATTCACAGCTCTTGCACAACTTAAACACGGTCTTTCTAGGAATCAGTGATGTGCATTAGTTGACTTTTAAACAATCTTATTTGTTTGCATTAATTATATTTTTAAGGTATAGAATCTGGTTTGAAAGATCTTGCATATGAACTGAAATAAAGTAAAGTTTCTATGTGAGGTGACACATTGAATTTAAATGTGTCTTGAACATTTTCTCTGTTTTCACACAGTTCACCAACTGTAATCGATATTTCAAGAACGGTTCCTCCATGTCCACTTCTTCACCTTTCTAAAATATTTCATTCAACCATATTTTCCCCTCATAGATTGTTTTTGTTCAAATATCATCAATGTACCACTTGTAGTAGCAGAGATATGACCCTGAATCAAAACTTTAACCTAAGTAGTTCAGAAAATTAAGTTCAATGTGATGTTATTCCTGTACGGATACTGATTACTTTCCCAGGTGTATCCATTGACGAAATATCATTCTTCCGAAATCAAATCTAACCATATTGGACCACTACCAGAGCCTGCATACAATATTTCAGAACCCTAAAATCAATAGTCTCTGAGAAAACTGTGACAAAGAAATTTTAATCAAAGACGGACGGACATTACCATGGATTGATGGACAGACAAGTCACAAACGTTTTACCCTTTGGAACTTTATTGGATCGGGTAAAATAAAGAACCTAGTATGTGCGCTCACATACCCTTCTCAGCTGTCCCCAAATGAATTTACAATCCACCCTATTGGAGGAAATTCACTAAGTCTTAAAACAGGAAGTAGATGTCAGATTAGCCTGTAATTGAATCTAACCGTATGGGACTGCAACCAGAAGCTACATACAAAATTTCAGGACCTTAATTATAAATATAATCTCTGAGAAAACTGAATTTATTTTATTTTCATTGTCAAAGCAAAGAATTCTATGCTTGACCTCAAATCTGTGTTAATTTCTTCCATATCAGTCATATCTATCAAAGTTCTCATAAAATTCTACCATAATCAATACTGGATATGCTGTAACTCCCCCAAATCACAGATTGAAAATTATGTTCCGGACTACAAAGACCTAACTGAATATAAAGTTAATAAAGATGATGCCAACATCAACAGGAGAAGGTCTGGTAATGTGCACATTTGGCCTCATTTTTCAGAACTTTCAATAATTGACAAAAGATTTATCTCAATATTTTAAATTGTGGCAAAATAGTGTAAGATAGCAAATCAATATCATTTTTGTCCAAATATAAAAAGAATATCTGAGAAAACTGTCATTTTTTTCTATTTTTGACACATTTTCATTATATATTTTACTAAAACAGATGTGTTCAAATCAATGTTGAAGGAACATACTTAGATATATGTTGTATTTAAGGATTTATCACAATTTTTCCAATGATCATGTGGACACTATTCTATACTAAAAAGCCAATATATGCCTAAATTTGTCATTTTTCATGGTTTTTCACAGCTTTTGTGAATTTCATTCAACTTTGCAAATATCTTTAGATCAAACATTGTTAACTTTCATACTTGAAAAGAGTGAAATGAGTTGAAATATATTTCTATCAATTTGAAGAACATCACAAATGATTTAGCATGTTCTAAAATTTTAGACCAAAATGACCCTTAAACAGACCTAATCCTTTGAATAATATGTCTTGACTACATAGCAGATTTATTTTCATTGTTATAATTTTGTTACAGACAAAAACTTTAACATTTCTTCATGTCCTTGTTTTTAGAACAGGTTCTTTAAGAATGCTCTTTTCTGCTTCCTTTATCTTGAGTAGTAAAATGTCACAGAACAGCAGAGATTCTTCCTCGCTCGCAGGTTTGGGTTTCCATTTGCTATTACTTGGTTATCCAAAATTAAAAAAAAAAAAGCAACAATAAATATAGCTCAAATTAGTATATAGAGAATATGTAAAATTATAAATTAAACAACTTAACATATAAAGGTAATAACAAAACTACCGAACTTGAATGATCAATCTCATAGTCCAGAGAAAATGACAAAAACGAATCAGTCATACCGTAGAACTGGTGGATCGCAATGGTCCTGACTTGGTACAGGCATTACAAACGAAATGGTGGGTTAAACCAGGTTTTATGGCGCCAAACCTCCCTCTTCCATTGCGATCTTAGGATCCAGTAATGACCATAGAACACAACATAGTTGTGAGACACAATAGGGATATTGAGGTGATCATCTCAGTACAGCAGACCAGTCAAACACTAATTAAAACAATTAACTATCATATCTTTTAACTCAATTTTGAACTTTTCTACTAGTGGCTGATAACGAAGAAAGAATTTTTTTAGTGATCGTATGAGACGTATTTTCTTATAGCCCTGTTTCAAAAGTCGGTCACGAAGAAACCGGTGTCTGATCAAAAAATCTGTGAAATGTGTGCAAGCTCTGGCATATCGAATAAGTTGAGAAATATAAACACCGTATGCAGGAGAAGTAAGTATATTGCTCTGTAGATTAGGAAAATTAATAATTTGAAAATTAAAATCGTCTCGTTTATCGTAAATTTTTGTACTGAGATGACCACCTGGGTCAAATTCGAGGTGCAAATCCAAGAAAGACGTGAAGCAATTAGATTCGGTGGTCTCTTTAATCTCCAATTCCGGAGGATATATTGAAGGAATCCAACTACCAAATGAAGTGTTATTGACAGAAAGGACATCATCAATATATCTGAATGTAAGATTAAATGACCGTGCCTCTTTCATCTTCTTGTTCTTTACGAGTCCCTGAAGAAATTCAGTCTCGTAAGAGTATAAAAACAAATCGGCGAGGAGAGGAGCACAGTTTGTGCCCATTGGAATGCCGATTTGTTGTTGAAAAATCTCTCCTCCGAAGGTGACAAATATGTTGTCAATGAGGAAATCAAGCATACTGCAAACTTGTTCCAGTGTGTAACAAATTTTATCTTTGAAAGATGTTGTGGAAAAGAATGTAGAATTATAACCCAAAACAACAAAATTCCTTGAGTTTGAAAAGGCTTTTTCGAGAAGTTTTTTCAGGCAACATTTGTAAGTATTTATATATCAAATATGTGACAAAAAGGGACTATAACATCTGAATTGTACTCTGTCTCATAGAAATAAACTTTTGAAAAAAATTCTATGTTTAGCAATGTCTACCATATTTTTAAAATATAAAAAATCTGAACATTTTTTTCATTCATCAGACTCTGAGGTCATATAAAAATAATGATTAGTTTCTCAAGAACTTTTTTAGAAAAATGATGAGACAAGGAGGAATTTTTTTAATATTTTTTTTTTATTGGCTAAATACCATAATGAGGCAACAGAAGTTTCAGAGATGTTATTGCTTGAAGACATTTCTATTATAGCCATGGTAGCGATGTGTGTTGGACTAAAATCAACTAGAAAATGTGTCTATGAGCCACAGGATGACCCTTCCCATTCTTGAAATGGATCTTTACCAAGAAATAATCAGAAGTGTACATGCCTAAACATAGGTCATAGTGACCCAATTTCTATTGGGAGGTGTATTGTTACCCAAGACACATCCATCTAGTGATGAAATACCATCGACCCCCAAAATGAAGTATTCCAGATATGCACCTTAATCAAGAACTTAACCAAAGTCATTCATGTGTAAAATATAGGTCACATTGACCTAATTTCTAGTTGATGGTGTCATGCTACCAAAGACACATCTAGGGGTGAAATATCTTTAACCCTCAACATCAAGTATCCAAGTAATGGACCTTTACAAAGAACTTAACCAAAGTCATTCATGCGTCAAATATAGGTCACAGTGACCTAAGTTTTAGTTGCTGATGTCATGTTACCCAAGACACATCTAGTGGTAAAATACCATTGACCCCAAACATCTAGTATCCAAGTTATGGACCTCAACCAAGAACTAATCCATAGCCATTCAAGTGTAAATATAGGTCACAGTGACCTAATTTATAGTTGCTGGTGTCATGTTACCCAAGACACATCTAGTGGTAAAAAATCATTGACCCCAAACATCTAGTATCCAAGTTATGGACCTTAACCATCATTAGGGATGACTCATTTGTATAAAACTTAAATATTACAAAATTGGGAACAGTTTTCAATTATTTTTTGAACTTTAGGCCACACAGAATTAATTTCTTGTTCTTTGGATTTTGACTTTTAAAAAAAGGAGCGAGCGAGCGAAATTATTTTTATTAATTTTTTTTCTGAAAATCTGATTTTTAGGAGCGACTGATTTTTTTTTAGGCGAGCGACTTGTTTTTATATTTTTAAAAAGTTTTTTTCCTGGTTTTTAATGTAAAAGTGAGGCGAGCGAGCGATTATTTTTATTTTTGAAGAAAATAAGTGAAATAGTAAAAAACTTCTATTTAAAGTATAACAAATGCTTGTTCTCAGTGGTTTATGGCTTTTCCAATTGATTAATATATTATTTAAGCAGGAAATAGTTGTCTTTAATTGTTTTTTTTCTCTGAAGAGTTGCTGTCTTGGCTTACTATCAATAGCCACAAGCAGACCAAGAGAAAGTCAATTACACCAAACAAGTATGACTATGTCCCAAAATCTTGCTGGCAAGGCATAATTTTAAGATAAAATATTAAAAAGAAAAACAACTTCCTATCTTTATTCACAAAAAAAAACACAAACAATTTACAAATATTTATTAAAAAAATATTACAAAACAATCCTTGGTCAATGGTGAATTGGATGTTCATAGATGGTGTCATTAATATTACACATAAGTTAGGGATTTTCCTTAATGTTTTCAATTTGAACCATGTTGTTTTTACATGTACATGTATAACTGAGGTCATCCGAGGAAAAATACCTTGAATCTGTCATTAAAAGGGGTCGACTATAATACTATACACCGTATATGGCATTCGTTAAATGTTATGAATGTTTTTAAATAAATCAATGTAAGAGTCGTCCATTTGACATGCAATTGCCGTATTTTGTAACAATACTTTTACTTGGCAACAGATTTCATTGTTTTCATCGGAGTGTTTTGGTTGAGGGGAATGAAACGTAGTTTCAACCGTTTAAGGTTAACGTATTTTATCCTGAATGTATCTCCAATATTGGAGCACTAAACTTAGCTAACAAGCGATTAGACAATTTATAAGATTACATGGTTGAAAATCGGCAATATTTTGGTTGTTTACTTTTGCAAAAGACAAATATTTTTCAAACGCGGAGATAAAAAAAATTTTGAACATAACTTCCGGCTCCGGACGCGGGCGGATTTCCGGTAAATGCGGGCGGAAGAAATTTATATTTTTTTCTAAAGGAAACAATTTCACATGCGGGCGGTCCGACGAACAAGTAATTAATTCGGCGTGGCCTTAATACAAATTTATTGTAACTCAAACCCATACAGGTTAAAACTGATCCAACATTTTGCTGGGCTTCATTGTGGCATACAAATGATAGCATATTAGAACAAACCTTGTTGATTTTCTTGATCTATGGATGGGTCACCATTTCCTGCTTCATCTACAACAAAAGTACATATAGATTATGACAAATGCATGTGTAACCAAGAACCATTTCAGGAGTGACAAACGTGGACACACATATGATTGAAAATGTTCAAATGAGGACATAATACGCATGTATTGCTTAGACATATAGAACAAGTTGAAATACAAATGACAACAAAGTTCCAGACAATAAATTTTGCTACACCTGACGCGCGTTTCGTCTATTCAAGACTCATCAAAGGCGCTCTACCAAAAATATTGAAAATGCCAAACACTTTATGATTATCATATTATGAAGAGCATAGAACAGTTAAACCAAAAATACCAAACTGTGGAACCAAATCATTACTAAGATGATCAACCTATGTCTGGGGTAGGAAGAACCTTAGGGTTTAGAGAATTTTGAAATTTAAATGTGTAATTTAAAGCTTTGGTGTGTTCTCCAACACAAAAGTGTTGGTGCCGGAGCGGGCTAACCTCGGGGAATTAAAACTCCACCAGCAGTGCTAACCTTAACGTGTGTTCGAAATACAAATGACAACAAAGTTCCAGACAATAAATTTTGCTACGCCTGACGTGCGTTTCGTCTATTCAAGACTCATCAGAGGCGCTCTACCAAAAATATTGAAAATGCCAAACACTATATGATTATGAAGAGCATAGAACAGTAAAACCAAAAATACCAAACTGTGAAACCAAATCATTACTAAGATGATCAACCCATGTCTGGGGTAGTTACACCAAAACAATATAATCCTGGGAATATCATTTAATATTTTACATTGCAAAAATATATTAACCACCTTGACTGATTACACTGTTTTTTAAAATGTTTACAACATAATAAATTTGAATGGTTAATGGATGCAAGACAAGACTGTATAATAACTGGAGACCAGATTTTTTAATGAAAATTATGAGTAATGAATATTTGAACAAACCTGTTTGATGTTCCTTATTGTTTCTATCTATGGTACAGTCATGATTTATAGCTCCATCTACAAGAAGAAGACATATAGATTAAGACACAAACACTATTACCAATAACTTTTGTAATGGTTCCAAATTGGGACACACACATGAACGAAAAAGTTTAAATGGGGACATACATTGTACATTTGTATACAAGGAGCAGACATCATTGGGGATGACTCATTTGCATAAAACTAAAATATTACAAAATTGGGAACAGTTTACAATTATTTTCTGAACTTTAATACAAATTTATTGTAACTCAAACCCATACAGGGTTTCTTTTCAAAACTGCTAATATTTCTAAATTATTCAAACATTTTGCTGGTCTTCATTGTGGCATACAAATGATAGCATATAAGAACAAACCTTGTTGATTTTCTTGATCTATGGATGGGTCAGCATTTCCTGTGTCATCTACAACAAAAGTACATATAGATTGTGACAAATTTATGTATTACCAAACACCATTTCAGGAGTGTCAAATGGGGACACACAAACATGAATGAAAAAGTTTAAATGGGGACATACATTGTACATTAATATGTAAAGAGCAGACATCATTTGCATAAAACTTAAATACTACAATGTTGGGAACAGTTCACAATTATTTTCTGAACTTTCATACACATTTTTGTTATAAACAGAATCCCCTTTAGTGTTTGTTATCAAATCTGCAGATATTTTTAAATTATTCAAACATTTTGCTGGTCTTCATTGTAGCATACACATGATAGCATATTAGAACAAACCTTGTTGATTTTCTTGATCTATGGATGGGTCAGCATTTCCTGCTTCATCTACAACAAAAGTACATATAGATTATGACAAATGCATGTGTAACCAAGAACCATTCCAGGGGTGTCAAACGGGGACACACATATGATTGAAATTGTTCAAATGAGGACATAATAGGGTCAAACTACATTATGCATGTATTGCTTAGGTATATAGAACAAGTTGAAATTGATAGTTACACCAAAACAATATTATCATGGGAATATCATTTAATATTTTGCATTGCAAAAATATATTAACCACTTTGACTGAGTACACTGTTTTTTAAAATGTTTACAACATAATAAATTTGAATGGTTAATGGATGTAAGACAAGACTGTATAATAACTGGAGACCAGATTTTTTAATGAAAATTATGAGTAATGAATATTTGAACAAACCTGTTTGATGTTCCTTATTGTATGTATGTATATGGTACAGTCAACATTTATAGCTCCATCTACAAGAAGAAGACATATAGATTAAGACACAAACACTATTACCAATAACTTTTGTAATGGTTCCAAATTGGGACACACACATGAACGAAAAAGTTTAAATGGGGACATACATTGTACATTTGTATACAAGGAGCAGACATCATTGGGGATGACTCATTTGCATAAAACTAAAATATTACAAAATTGGGAACAGTTTACAATTATTTTCTGAACTTTAATACAAATTTATTGTAACTCAAACCCATACAGGGTTTCTTTTCAAAACTGCTGATATTTTTAAATTATTCAAACATTTTGCTGGTCTTCATTGTGGCATACAAATGATAGCATATAAGAACAAACCTTGTTGATTTTCTTGATCTATGGATGGGTCAGCATTTCCTGTGTCATCTACAACAAAAGTACATATAGATTGTGACAAATTTATGTATTACCAAACACCATTTCAGGGGTGTCAAATGGGGACACACAAACATGAATGAAAAAGTTTAAATGGGGACATACATTGTAAATTTATATGTAAAGAGCAGACATCATTTGCATAAAACTTAAATACTACAATATTTGGAACAGTTCACAATTATTTTCTGAACTTTCATACACATTTTTGTTATAAACAGAATCCCCTTTAGTGTTTGTTATCAAATCTGCTGATATTTTTTAAATTATTCAAACATTTTGCTGGTCTTCATTGTAGCATACACATGATAGCATATTAGAACAAACCTTGTTGATTTTCTTGATCTATGGATGGGTCACCATTTCCTGCTTCATCTACAACAAAAGTACATATAGATTATGACAAATGCATGTGTAACCAAGAACCATTCCAGGGGTGTCAAACGGGGACACACATATGATTGAAATTGTTCAAATGAGGACATAATAGGGTCAAACTACATTATGCATGTATTGCTTAGGTATATAGAACAAGTTGAAATTGATAGTTACACCAAAACAATATTATCATGGGAATATCATCAATATTTTGCATTGCAAAAATATATTAACCACTTTGACTGATATCACTGTTTTTTAAAATGTTTACAACATAATAGAGTTGTATGGTTAATGGATGTAAGACAAGACTGTATAATAACTGGAGACCAGATTTTTTAATGAAAATTATGAGTAATGAATATTTGAACAAACCTGTTTGATGTTCCTTATTGTTTGTATGTATATGGTACAGTCAACATTTATAGCTCCATCTACAAGAAGAAGACATATAGATTAAGACACAAACACTATTAGCAATAACTTTTGTAATGGTTCCAAATTGGGACACACACATGAACGAAAAAGTTTAAATGGGGACATACATTGTACATTTGTATACAAGGAGCAGACATCATTGGGGATGACTCATTTGCATAAAACTAAAATATTACAAAATTGGGAACAGTTTACAATTATTTTCTGAACTTTAATACAAATTTATTGTAACTCAAACCAATACAGGGTTTCTTTTCAAAACTTCTAATATTTTTAAATTATTCAAACATTTTGCTGGTCTTCATTGTGGCATACAAATGATAGCATATAAGAACAAACCTTGTTGATTTTCTTGATCTATGGATGGGTCAGCATTTCCTGTGTCATCTACAACAAAAGTACATATAGATTGTGACAAATTTATGTATTACCGTCACCATTTCAGGGGTGTCAAATGGGGACACACAAACATGAATGAAAAAGTTTAAATGGGGACATACATTGTTCATTTATATGTACAGAGCAGACATCATTTGCATAAAACTTAAATACTACAATATTGGGAACAGTTCACAATTATTTTCTGAACTTTCATACACATTTTTGTTATAAACAGAATCCCCTTTTGTGTTTGTTATCAAATCTGCTGATATTTTGGAATTGAAAATATTTTCCTGGGCTCCATTGTGGCATACACATGATAGCATATTAGAACAAACCTTGTTGATTTTCTTGATCTATGGATGGGTCACCATTTCCTGCTTCATCTACAACAAAAGTACATATAGATTATGACAAATGCATGTGTAACCAAGAACCATTTCAGGGGTGTCAAATGGGGACACACATATGAATGAAATTGTTCAAATGAGGACATAATAGGGTCAAACTACATTATGCATGTATTGCTTAGGTATATAGAACAAGTTGAAATTGATAGTTACACCAAAACAATATTATCATGGGAATATCATTTAATATTTTGCATTGCAAAAATATATTAACCACTTTGACTGATATCACTGCTTTTTTAAAATGTTTACAACATTGTAAATTTGAATGGTTAAAGTGTAAGTTCGCGATTTTTGAGTTATTAGTTTATTTGATTTATTATAATGAGAGTAGGCATCATGCCGGGTTTGGGCATTGAAAACGATATATTAAGAAACATATTTGTAATTTTATTCCAATACACAAGACCATATGGGCGCATCCATGCTATGAACAATGATGAATTATGGGATAGCTCAATTGGAGATGTGACGTCACATCTCCAATGACAAATACATTAACCAATTGACGATATTTGTAACATAAGACCGATGTTGTCGATCATAATAATGATTTGAAATACGAATAATTTGGCATTGATAATTTTTTTAATCCCGCGGTTTTTTTTTTATTGAAATAGCAAGAAAATAGTTTACTTAAACCTTAAATTGTTTTAAAATAATTAATTATAATTCCAAATAGTAAATAATCTGAAATATTTATTGACACAGTAGCCCTAGTTTTCAATCCTTTTTCAAATATTTAAGACAATAAATTCAGTTCTTGATGAATAAACAGGTGTCAATTATAATCATTAACCTTTACAATCATTAACCATGGACGATCTGCCATGCCCCGTTGGTTAATTACAGGTATAATTGACAGATATCATAGATCAATTAAGGTGCTCCTCCAATCAAAGATTTCCTTGCAGCACTCAACCCGCTTTAGACACACCCACCACAGCTCGATTTTAAGAATTTCGACCGGCACATCTTTAAATAATTTCTTAATCAGTATACAGTATAATTAATCAGCAGGTGTCAATATCACCTGTTCACTACATTGACTAACTTTCTCTTACAATTTTCAATCAGCCAAAGCGTGGTGCTACATCGTGCATGGTTTGTGTAATACTAGTACCCAAATTAAAAATGTGTTTAAAGAGTTTTAGTTCCCACTTTTTTCGCTTTTGAATTGTTGGAAAAACAATTAATTAACTACATAATTATTTGCAAGACAAAAAAAAAGATTCCTACAGTTTGTTTTTATATGTTTTTAATTAGAACGGGTATTTTATTAACATAAATGATTTTCGCATTTCAATGTTCAAACGACACTGGCGGACCAAAGGGGTTAATTTTCGTTAAAAGAGAGTGTTCTAGAACCCATTCCAACCAGGTAAATTCAACTTCTAATACACAGGAAACAATATTAAACCCCTATGATGCCGATAGTTTGCACGGGGGTATTAAACATACACAGGAAACGGCAGGTGAACCCCTGTTGTGCCAGTGGTTTGTAGAAGGGAATAAAGTTTTATACACAGAAAACGATAAGTAAGCCCCTGTGGTGCGATGGTTTGCACGGAAGGACTAATGATCATAATATCACTTCAAACGAATCATGCATGAATCCCAGTAGGGTGTCAGGGAAACATGAATTTTAAACAGAATGTATAAAAGAAATAGTATAGGGCAATTCTACATATTACTGAAAATTTAAATATATATTTTCCGAAAATGTCTGTAGGGCCAATCAAAAAAAACTTTAAAAATTCTATATTTATCTACGAATTAATTCTGAACTTAACGATTGGTACCATTTTAAACGTCTTGCAATCAATCATTAGACTGACTGTTATTTTATCATTCCTGACTTAATTATAATTATTTCAAATTGTCCGTTGTGGTACACATCAGTAAATACCACAAGGGTATAGGATGCAACATTAAGACTTTGAGCAGCGCCATCTAGTACAAATCACGTGACCCTCCATGGATAGATTTTTTTTACTTTCAAAAGCCAATTTTATCCTAACTATGCATATTTGAGCGCTAGGAATTTCACCAAAGTTATTTTTATATGATAGTCTTTCAATGTACAAATTTTGAAAAAATTGGGAACTTACACTTTAATGGATGTAAGACAAGACTGTATAATAACTGGAGACCAGATTTTTTAATGAAAATTATGAGTAATGAATATTTGAACAAACCTGTTTGATGTTCCTTATTGTTTGTATGTATATGGTACAGTCAACATTTATAGCTCCATCTACAAGAAGAAGACATATATAGATAAGACAAAAACACTATTACCAATAACTTTTGTAATGGTTCCAAATTGGGACACACACATGAACCAAAAAGTTTAAATGGGGATGACTCATTTGTATAAAACTTAAATATTACAAAATTGGGAACAGTTTACAATTACTTTTTGAACTTTAATACAAATTTATTGTAACTCAAACCCATACAGGTTAAAATTGATCAAAAATTTTGCTGGGCTCCATTGTAGCATACACATGAAAGCATATCAAAACAAACCTTGTTGATTTTCTTGATTTATGGATGCATGGGTCAGCATTTCCTGCTTCATCTACAACAAAAGTACATATAGATGGTGGTAAATGCATGTGTAACCAAGAACCAATTCAGGGGTGTCAAACGGGGACACACATATATATGATTGAAATTGTTCAAAGAGGACATAAAAGGGTCAAACTATCTTACACATACAAGTATTGCTTAGACAAGTTGAAATTGATAGTTACACCAAAACAATATAATAATGGGAATATCATTTAATATTTTGCATTGCAAAAATATATTAACCACCTTGACTGATTACACTGTTTTTAAAAATGTTTACAACATAGTACAGTTGTATGGTTAATGGAAGTAAGACAAGACTGTAGAATAACTGGAGACTAGATTTTTTAATGAAAATTATGAGTAATGAATATTTGAACAAACCTGTTTGATGTTTGTTATGACCCCAGTCTGTATCTATGGTACAGTCAACATTTACAGTTCCATCTACAAGAAGAAGACATATAGATTAAGACACAAACACTATTACAAAATGAACCATTTACTTTGATCTATGCATGGGTCAGCATTGCCTACTTCATCTACAACAAGAGTACATATAGATTGTCATGATTGTGATAAATGCTTGTACAGTAGATTCCACTTCATTGATTTATTCTTATTTGACTAATCCTCTTCATTGACTAAGATTTTAAAACACCAAACCATTTCCTATACTTTTAATGTTAAAAATTTCATTTAATTGCATTGAAAATCTAAATGTAAGACAAAGAATAAAATTCTGTTCGTAAGGAGATCTTTTGAACTGTGTTTGATAAAAAGTTACCAAAACATGCTTTTACATTCTTTTTTAATGTCAAATTTGTTTTTACACCCATAAGGATATAATAAAAGTGTCACCCGAGTGTTGTAAAAACTGAAACCTCTATAGTGTTTGTTATCAAACCTTGTCGATTTTCTTAAAAGAAGCAAACAGGCACCCATGGAGCATTTGAGTGTCAAAAGTCAAAAATGGGCAACGACGAAACCAGCAAACACGAAGAAACACAAAATCAACCAAACAGAAATCAACAACGTTATCAAGTCGTAACAAGAGTGAACTCAGGTGCTCCGAAAGAGTAAGCCGTTCCTACCTGCTATATCATACTTGTTGTGTTGCTACTTTCCAATTCAGTGTCTAAAATCTGGTAAAGGAAGACAAAAACAAATTCATATGACAAGCATCTGCACTCATTTGAGAGATAGAAATCCCAAATTTGTCTACGAGAGGACTGTGGCTACCATTAAATTGCTCGAGTGAAGACAGCAAAGGTGGAGCAACATAATCCTGTTTCAGCAATTTCTGTGTCAAAAGTGACGCTTTGCCAAAGAAATCAATAATTCCTGCAATGACCTTTTTTTACCTTAGGCTTTTTAAGGGTCAAATATGGAACATTTTTCATAACAGATTTCTTGTCTTCTACTAAAGGGATTGATTTCAACTTAAGCATGATGAGTTGTACTGTGCCTCCTCTTTCCAGGTCATTATTTCCTGTTTTCTGACTAATGCAACCCTTTGTATATACTTTAATGTATTTTGAAGCAACAAATAAGTCTTAATACATGTAATATACATACCTAAAGCATTCTGTTTCTTGCTTCCTTTCATCAACCCATAAAACGTTCATGACATTATATCGTGAAGAGCAACTCTGCACCGCTGTAACATGAATAAAATTGTTCAAAGACACGAGGAACTGACTTTTCTTAAAAAGGTAGTACAAAATGTAGACATCCACATACCGAAAAACAGATCCCACCATAAAGCCCCCCCCTTAAGGCTGCATACAATATTTCTAAACCCTACTATCAGTAATTTTTTATACTCTAGAAATGGAATCATCCATGGATATATCACTATGTCGACTGCCATTATTTTTTTGTAAAACAAAAAAACATTAAAGTAGATGGTGCAGCAGCATCAATTCCTTTCAACTGCATATAGTTCTATAATACAAAGACTTTTTTAAGTTTCATGCTTCTGCACTATGTATTTGCTGAGAATGTTACAATTTTTTACCATCAGTTACTTTGGGAAATATTTCTAAGCTTTTTGTTAAACAGGAATTAGATTGTGTAACAGCATAAAATGGTTTTACAATACACTGTATGGTACTATGGATAAGGACTTCTGTAAAGTCTGAAGCCTCTGAGTTACATGTACATACAAATGTAGTTGCTGAGAAAAGGGTTTATACAACATTTTTTTACTACAACATGTAGTAACTATTTGAAAAAGTTCTGTGATGCAGGATGACAAATGAGTCCAAAGCAACCCCTGTGGAAACATGAAACCTATCATTCACTGTACTTTAACCTGTTTTTACATTCTCCGAAATCTGGTGATAAACTGTTAACACAGAGACATGTCTTGCATTTGTCTTGCCTGTCGCAGAAGGACACAGTATAAAAAAAATAAAATAAATGAAAACCTGTAGTACAACGATTTTACTGTTCAAGACCAGTTCAGATAACTTAAAAGCAATTAAAAAAAATATTTGGACTGTTTATATAATTCGAACAAAAAGGTAGAAAAAAGTGAAATGAAATTTTGATGCCCATAAGTGTAGAGACCACATGACTTCTGCAAAGTCACATGACACTGTAAAAAATACTCTTGGGAGTATCTGGGAATCACTACTGTTAAGGCCAAAAAAAAAGTAGGTGAGTTTACTGTCACCCGACCATACCAAATTTTTACCCCTCTACCCTAAAGTTTTTTTGAGCATTTTCCATTTAGGACTGTTAAATAGAAAATAAAGAGATGTGGAATAAGTGTACACGACACAGCCCACAATTAAACGGCAATTCAGAAAAAACACAATGGACAACTGCCAGCAGCCTTCAACGAGGCCATTTGGCACTGCTCACGGTTCTGCAATTGGCCCATGGTCTAAATAAGATGCATATAATTCAAATCCAGCCATGAAATAGTCACAGATAGACCCCCTTCTTAAACAGGGAACAGAAAACATCAAAAAGACAAGTACAAACGAAAGCTTTGTCAAAGATTCCTGGCTTAGGACAGGCACATGTAATATGTGGCGGGGTTAAACTAGTTTTTTGGGCCCAACCTTCCCCCTATCAATATTCCTAGACAAAGTACAAAAACTAAACACACAATAAAAATCAAATCGATCAAAGTCCAATTCTACTAGAAAGAACCTAAGACAAAAAACAAGAACAAACAAAAGGACGGTAAAGGAACTCTCTATATAACACATATAAAGTCACAAAGCTGCCCCCATAGACTCAAGGTAAAAAAAAATATAATACCTACCGACCCTAATTTTTTTCAGCATGTGACAGTAAACACACATACTTTTTTGTTTGGCCTGAAGGGACCCTTATAAAATAAAAATGCAAATGTTAAAAGTTACTACAGAACTGCCAAATAATAATGATATTGATCTGATTCATGCAAATAAAGCTGTACACAAAATAGTTCATAAAAACAGACATAAAAAAACCAAGACCAATCGATGTTTAACCCTGCGTCGCATCGCACAGCAAAACATTGAACACTGTATGTTCTAGGCCTTATATGGACAGTCAATAGTTTTTTACATTTGCATCCTATGGTGGACTGAAAATGCATATTTGTCACATGCAACCCAATTTAAAGACTGACAATGAATATTTAGAAATAATTATATGGGACGCAGTCCCACATATGTAGAAATTTCCAAAAGTAATGGCTTGTATTTTTTCCAAAACAGATGTACATGTACCAAGTGCGCGCAAGCGGGCTCGGCTAGAATATCTATGGGGTCAGAAATTCGATGTTTTTTTTCAGAAATTTTTTTAAATTGACAGATTTAAGACCCATGGTTAAATATCTTTCTAAAATAAACAGGTAAATATGGATGGAAAGTTAAATCTAACATCTCTCAATATATTTTTCAAGGAAAGTCTCGCTGCACATAAAAGAGATGAAATTATCTAGCCAAGTTCTCGCGAGAATAGTGCTGTCAACCATCTTTTCCTGTGGTTCTTCAAAATTTACCGTTCCTTTGTGTCCCACCCCATCCCCATTTTTCATTTATCATCATCATTTCATGTTCATTTTATCATCCTTTTCATGTTCATCGCCTGTAAATAACCTATATAGCGTTGCACGGGCGTAAAACACCAACTCACTCACTCACTCACTCATGTTTACTAGTAACATGTTATTTCAATCATCGTTTGAAGTTGAAGATTTAAAATTAACAATGATGCTTAACAATACTGAATTCCTACCTGACAATCATGGAGATAAGTTAATCATGATTCATGTGCATGTGTCCACTAGTGTTTAATTAAAATTCCTGATTGCAACAAGTCGTCATTTTCTGCAAGGTTTTTATATCTTCAGCCAATACTTCGAATAAGATATATTGGCATAAAGAAAATCTTCCAAAACCCGGCAGACAAAATTGTCACTTTGTTTACTGTCTGCTAGAGCACGAAATACTCTGACCAGGAAATGACGTCACGAAATACGTAGACAAAAGGGGTTGTTCGTCCCCGTCAAACGTTATCCAAAATATTTCGACCCTTTTCAGAATGTTATAAAATCTATTATTTGCACAAATAATTCGATGCTTGAATATTCAGTCATTGTTCCATGGTATTTTCTGACAATTATTTTCTAAAGCTGCGTCCAATTTTAGGTAGCACCTATTATCATATTATTTAAGATCCTTATATCTATCTGCATTTTTTTAGTTGCTGCGGGTATTTATTAATACTTATAATTATGTTATTCTTGATATCTATGACACAATGTACATGTACATTTTCCTTAAATACATGTATGGACAAAAAGACCTTGAAAAGTGCTTGAAATTAGCTTGACATGACATGTATGAGATTTTTAGTGGAAACCAAGAAATAAGTATTATCTGACTATCGGTGAGTCGGACTTTCCGGGTGTAAAACCATCCAGGTGCCGACTAAGTGTAGATTGAGTGTATTGTTGTTTTGAACTGGAAGTAGCATTTTGCAAATCAATCCCAGAATCCTCAGAACATAAATGCTAGCTTCAGCTATGTTTCACGTTTACACCAATTTAACCTAAAGAGAAATGTTGTTTTGTGTGCCTTAAGAACTTTATTCGAAAATTTCTTTGACCTAGAAATACATGTAAAACACCATATCAACGGATTCTGATGTGTTTACATGACAATCGACTTACTAAAACACGTTACTTATAGCAGCATGACACAACGACAACGTAATTAGTGTGGGATTGTTTACATGACTGACGAACAATAAATAATTTTACTCTAATCATGCTAATAATACATCATGATTAACAAGATTGACATTCAATCATCGTAGCCATGATAAAAAAAACAAATTAAAAAAAAAGGAATAAAGGGTCCTACCTCAGTGTTTGAGCTAAATCATTATAAACAAGTATTCAATCCAGCAGGAATATTTTCCGCCCCTACCAACATCTCCCCATTTCCTGTGGTTCTTCAAAATTTACCGGTCCTTTGTGTCCCACCCAATTCCCATATTTCATTTATCATCATCATTTCATGTTCATTTTATCATCCTTTTCATGTTCATCGCCTGTAAATAACCTATATAGCGTTGCACGGGCGTAAAACACCAACTCACTCACTCACTCACTTCAAACCTGCACCCGTTATTTTCAGCCAGGTTTCTAAATCAATCAGAGAATGACACATGTAAATACTGGCAGAATAAATGTTGCATGAATATTGTTTGTTTGCAGGAAATGCGAAATTCTCTGACAGGGAAATGAAGTCATGGAATCTGTAAAGAGGACTTATTTTGTCCCTGCCGAATGTTGTCCAAAAATATCTATTTTTGCACAAATCAATCAAGTTTAAATAATCATTGAACCAAATTCCCAATGTATTTTAAACAAGAATGCACATGTCATGAGGGGGGTCTTGCACATACATATGTTATTTACAATTCTTTTAATCTTTCGATGTTTGCTTAGTCATTGTTAGTTAGGGTAGGGAGGCATGGATTTCATTTTTGACACTATTCAGATTTTATTTCGTTAGTAAGATCTAGATCTATCTTACTCGATCTGTGCGGCAAAAAAAAATTAGTCTGAAGACTTCTGTAGCCGCCTCTCATTACGGTTTTATTTATGACTTTGGTGGGTTGCACCCTAGGATGGACTGAATTTTTTGGGGTTGCAATTTTCTGAGTTTAGATGGCTTTTAAATTCATTGATGGATACAGCTTTTCTGGATAGATTGTTCCATTTAACCTATGAGATATTGACTACGTCCGATTTCAGTGATGCAGATAAAAAATGTAAATGCTGGACCTGTCAGAAAAAGGGTGCAAAATTTCAGCAGGTTCAGCAGGTCCAGCAAGTGATGACATTTTCTGGCAAAGTTTTGGAATAATGTATTACAGCTAAAGTGGATAGGTCTTGTAAAGTTTTTGCAGGTCTGGCAGGTCAGACCGTAGCCGTAGGATCAGGATAAGGCAAACTTATCTATTGGGCTATTCCAGAAATAGTCTGTACCCCCCTATGGAAGACATGATAAATTGAAGAAAAATTCCATGGAAATATTTTATTTGTTCATGAAAATTTGTTTGGAAATTTCCATAATTTTTGTAGGAATGTCTGACGGGGGAAAAATATTATCTGCATCTCTGCGATTTTTAGTTCTATATATAAAACCTCCCATTTCTTGTTTACCTTTTCTCATTTTTCATCGGATATTTAATATTTTATGTTTATAGTGAAATGCATTTCACTATAAACATAAAATATTAAATATCCGATGAAAAATGAGAAAAGGTAAACAAGAAATGGGAGGTTTTATATATAGAACTATGCGATTTTAGGCTGAAGCCTAATCCATATTATTGTAATTCTATTGAATCTTATCGCATGAAAAACCAATCATTCTTAGTTTAAAGGCCATTTCTAACAATGCATTGTCAAGCATGGGCATTGATAAATTTTACCTGATAGACTTTTTGTCTTAGGCCGCCATGTTTGAATTGATCACGTGATATGATTAAATAGAGACAAATGCGGACCGTGTGTTCCGGTCCACAGTTAGAACGCTACGAATAAGTCGCCCTTACACATTCACACGACTGGTTCCTATACACTAACCGAGGACAAAATTTTTTATTCACCAAAATGAAAGGAAATTCAATCAAACATATAAAAATGCCATTGGAATACGTTTTTATACAAATCGTCAATCGGGGACGTCCCCATTTGATGTGTGTCCCCAATTGAAAGGTTTCTGACAGGTGTGTGTCCCCATTTGACACCATGTACAAACGCACACACACACACACACACTGATTATTCGACTTGTGTTTTTACAAAGTCGAGTGTACATAACCTTGATCAATATGTCCAAACACAAACATCAAACTGACTGACATTTCAGCTTGAATAAACATCTAACCATCTTTACACTGCTGGGTTGATTAAGAAGTCTTATCATATAATAACACATATACACATTGTGCATTTTATCATGTAACGAATACATTTTGCTGAACTTGTACTACATGAAGTAACATTATGTGTCCATTTACAAACCCTCAATCCCAACACAAAACTTTTGTACGATGAGTGCTTTGTTGTTACTGCATATACAATTACATCTTAGAAATATCTTTAAAAAACATACATAACATGATCATGATGATAACCAAACAGAATTTGTTAGACATACTCATAGACAAAATTTATTTTTAGTTTTCAGTAAAAGAATAATAAATACAGCCTGTAAGCCACTATTTGTATGAAATACACTCACATTCTTGATATATTGACGCTACTGCACAATGTCTAATTTATATACACTAGTGTCTACAGTTTTGATCTTACATAGATCTACATTCATACATGGGTTTGCACCAGAACACTAGCTTAAGCACATCCACTCATGAGTTTTACACACACATACACACATGACACGCACACACTATTGATCTAGCAATACACACACACACACACTTATATGCAAACATATGTTATATATTTAATGCACATTTATATTTCACAGCAGACGACACATGTTATAACTATATCCCTGAAATGCGATATTTAATGGATACACACACATACAGTGATACACACATGACACGCACACACTATTGATCTAGCAACACACACACAAACACTTATATGCAAACATATGTTATATATTTAATGCACATTTATATTTCACAGCAGACGACACATGTTAAAACTATATCCCTGAAATGCGATATTTAATGGATACACACACATACACACATGACACGCACCCATTATTGATCTAGCAACACACACACACACTTATATGCAAACAAATGTTATATATTTAATGCACATTTATATTTCACAGCAGACGACACATGTTATAACTATATCCCTGAAATGCGATATTTAATGGATATAGCAACCGAATGCGAATATTTACATATATAAGCTATATTGCAAAACATCTTGCACACAGCACACATCTATTTACATTTACACCCTTGCACTATATTTTCATTAGATTAAGATTTTAATAATTATCACATGTCAGCCCACCATGAGCACTGGGAGTATAAATACAAGGAGTGTGGTAACTGAACAAGTTCAAATTTGTTAAATTTCAATATTTTTATTTTTATTGATTATGATTTTGCAAATATGTTGTGAATTTAAAAATAAAGATTTTTTTTAATTTTTATTTATTATATTATAATTTTTGGATTGAATTTAAATTTCAGTTTCCTCATTTATTTATTTATCTTTTTGAATACTATAATTGTTTAAAGTTTTTGGTATCTCGCTTTTTCACATCCTGCTGTGTTTCTCATGGTGACCATACGCAATCTTGAGTAACTCACATTTCTCGACTGACCATTTTTCTGTATTCTGCAGATCACTCATCATTTTTTCAGCATTGACATCTTTTTGATTGATTTTTCTTTTGTTTTTATTCCTTTATTTTATTCCTTTATATTAAATCTTAAATATTATATTGTTTAAGGGTTTTGGTATCTCACTTGTGTCACAGCCAGCTGTGTTTCCCACGGTGATCAAAATTATTTACCAAACATCTATTATTGTATAGAATGATTCAGTTATGGGTGGCCATATGCAATCTGCGGTAACCCACATTTCTGAATATTTTTCTGCATTTTGCAGATCATTTTTCATTTATTAAACATTGGTAACTTATTTGATTGATTTTTATTTTAGTTTCTTTCTTTTGTTTAATTCCTTTAGTTTATTGCTTATTAAATCTTAGATATTATATTGTTTAAGGGTTTTGGTATCTCACTTGTGTCACAGCCAGCTGTGTTTCCCACGGTGATCAAAATTATTTACCAAACATTTATTATTGTATAGAATGATTCAGTTATGGGTGGCCATAATGCAATCTGCGGTAACCCACATTTCTGAATATTTTTCTGCATTTTGCAGATCATTTTTCATTTATTAAACATTGGTATCTTATTTGATTGATTTTTATTTTAGTTTCTTTCTTTTGTTTAATTCCTTTAGTTTATTGCTTATTAAATCTTAGATATTATATTGTTTAAGGGTTTTTGGTATCTCACTTGTGTCACAGTCAGCTGTGTTTCCCACGGTGATCAAAATTATTTACCTAACATCTATTATTGTATAGAATGATTCAGTTATGGGTGGCCATATATGCAATCTGCGGTAACCCATTTATCATTCATTGAGCATTGATATCTTATTTGATTTCAGTTTCCTTCTTTCTTTTGTTTATTTATTTTTTATTTTTTGATATATCCTTTATTATATATTTTTTAAATGTTTGATATATTGTTTAAGAGTTTTTATGTCTCACATGTGTCACAGCTTGCTGTGTTTTCCACAGTGATCAAAATTATTTACGAAAATACTTTAAACATATTGTATGAGTGATTTGAATTGGTTGCGAGATCAGCAATTTGCGGTAGCCACATTTGACAGATTTATCATATTTCTTTCATTTTAAATATCATTTCATTTATTAAATATTTATTTCGTTCATTTCGCAGATCATCATTTACTGAGCATGGCCATTTCATTTGATTGATCTTATATTTCAGCTTCGGTTCTTAATTATTCTTTTTACTTTGTTTTAATTATTTTTTTTTTACTATCGGGGGTTTATCCACATTCATCATGGGTATTTTCTATCTTTCGCAAATCATGTATCATGCATTAAACAATTATTTCCCGCATTTCGCAGATCTTTTATCGTGCATTGACATTTCATTTGATTGAATTAATTTTTACTGGGGTAAGGACCAACCAATAGTTCATGCAGCCATCCCCCATTGCTTATGGCGGTTGCCAGTTCTCCACTCGTGTTTTGAACTGTCAATTTGGCATATTTGCTGCATGTTATAGACTTCGTGCTGTGCTAACAGCTTGTTTAAGGGATTTGGGATCTCACCTGTGTCACAGTCTGCTGTGTTTCCCACGGTGATCAAAATTATTTTCCAATAATATTTATTTTTGTTCAATTCATTGGGTTGCCACATACGCAATGTGCGCTAACCATATTTACATTTATATTTTTTATCTGATAATTGATTTGTATTTATTGTAAAATTAAACTGTGGTCCTTACCGCCATACCAATGTTTGTTTTCTTCAAGGCATCTTAGATAATAGAATTTAAGGTTTAACTTAAATTCAATTATCGATGTGCCGGAAATTTCTCCGTATTTTAGTCCGGATGTATAATTCTTTTGAGTGACGTCATCAGCGTTAAACTGGCCTTTCTAAGTGCAACACGATAGATGGAAGTCGAAACTTTATGGGAAAAACCCTCCCACCCTCACCATTCTTTTAGATAGGTTGTACTGAAATGCTCGTATTCTGCTGGTTTTTTTTTGTTTGTTTTATCTTTTCAGCTCCTCATTTTACATGGTTTTTATTTGACGTATCTACCTACTCCATAAACCAGCAATGACAACAGTTACGTTGGATCTAATGTACCCGAAGAATTGCACCGTTTTTGATTGGAACTAGTTCGTTGTCTACAAATAATTGAAGGGTTAGCACCATTATCTAGTGGAACATTGTGGAACAATTTATTAACTATTTACCTAAAATGGATACATCACAAATGGAAGGATTGGCACCGTCGACTCATGACATCTATTGAACAATTCATTTAATTTTTATCTAAAAAGGATATCTCTAATCTGAAAGGATTGGCAGCGGCACCAATTTGAACAGTAGTGGTACTCTTCGTCCATAAATGATATAACTGGAAGAATTGGAATCGATTTGAACTATATTTTTTATACGGAAGAATTTGCATTGCTTAATATTTGAACAGTTGTTTTACTTTTATCTACGCATAACGAACAACGGCCACAGTTTAATCAAGATAGAAGGATATCGTTTTTACTCGAACACTTTGCAGTTGACCAGAAGTTACGCATATGCCTGAGGGTCGTAAGGCATATTTGCTGCATGTTATAGACTTCGTGCTGTGCTAACAGCTTGTTTAAGGGATTTGGGATCTCACCTGTGTCACAGTCTGCTGTGTTTCCCACGGTGATCAAAATTATTTTCCAATAATATTTATTTTTGTTCAATTCATTGGGTTGCCACATACGCAATGTGCGCTAACCATATTTACATTTATATTTTTTATCTGATAATTGATTTGTATTTATTGTAAAATTAAACTGTGGTCCTTACCGCCATACCAATGTTTGTTTTCTTCAAGGCATCTTAGATAATTAATTTTGATTCAAAATCAGCTGTAAATTTTCGATAGATAGTTATACGGGATAAAAAAGTTCGAATGATAATTTACTTATAGTGTTTGGCATTTTAATATTTTTGGTAGAGCGCCTCTGATGAGTATTGAATAGACGAAACGCGCGTCAGGCGTAGCAAATTGTATTGTCTGAAATTTTGTTGTCATTTTTATTTCGAACACCCGTGAAGGTTAGCACTACTGGTGGAGTTTTAATTCCCCGAGGTTAGCCCGCTCCAGCACCAACACTTTTGTGATGGAGAACACATCAAAGCTTTAAAGTATCCGTTTAAATTTCAAAATTGTCTAAACCCTAAGGTTCTTCCTACCCCAGACATAGGTTGATCATCTTGGTAGTAATTTGGTTACCCAGTTTGGTATTTTTTGTTTAACTGTACTATGCTCTCCATAATCATATAGTGTTTGGCATTTTAATATTTTTGGTAGAGCGCCTCTGATGAGTCTTGAATAGACGAAACGCGTGTCAGGCGTAGCAAATTGTATTGTCTGGAACTTTGTTGTCATTTTTATTTCGAACACCCGTAAAGGTTAGCACTACTGGTGGAGTTTTAATTCCCCGAGGTTAGCCCGCTTCGGCTACAACACTTTTGTGTTCGAGAACACATCAAAGCTTTAAATTATCCGTTTAAATTTCAAAATTGTCTCAACCCTAAGGTTCTTCCTACCCCAGACATAGGTTGGTCATCTTGGTAGTAATTTGGTTCCCCAGTTTTTCATAATCATATAGTGTTTGGCATTTTAATATTTTTGGTAGAGCCCCTCTGATGAGCCTTGAATAGACGAAACGCGCGTCAGGCGTAGCAAAATGTATTGTCTGGAACTTTGTTGTCTTTTTTATTATTTACAACCTCATAAATTTTGTTATTTCCCAATGGATGTAGTTTTTGATGTGGTGGGGTTCCAATTCCAATTATAGAGTTGGGAATTATAAATTGATTTAATTTTTTTTTCAAATCACATGATCTTCATTGAGAAAACGTGAAATTGAATTTATTACACCTAACCATTAACTGTTTGAAGTGTTATGTCTGATTCGTAATCCATACTTTTTTAATATGGAGTAGGCATTGCCTAAATGCGAGCATAGCCTGAAAATATGTGAAAAAATAAAAATGTGTAAAATGACAAAATTCATAAGTGTATTTGGTAAACAAGTTTTTCCATTTCTAACAATCTTTTTCATATATATTTTTTTATTCATATTTTGTTCTAAATGTCGACATTCAGGGCTATCGCTATCATTTAATTTCCAATATTTCCATTTGCTTATTTTGGGGCGAGATGGTATGGGGCGATTAAGCTTCGAGACACGTTAGTTTCGCACGTGCATATAACCAAGACGAAACGAGCAGCTTATGTGTATTTATTATTTTAAGAATATTATTTTCTTGTAAAAAGCGCAATTTATTATTTTTTCAGCATTATTTCTTTTCTTATAAATTATTTTAACATTCACTCCGGACCTGTAAAAATAATAACCCTTTCCGGACCATAAAAAATCTAAATCAGCATTAGCAAATTTCTCGCGGAAACAAATACCGTAGAGCTCTCCGCTCGAGCTATGCTCGCTATCATTTACCGATAATAACTTCTAAGCAAGCTGTCAGTATTAGCAAGCATTCTTAAAAAAGTTCCTCCATATCTCGTTTGTTTTTAAAGCCTCTCCGTTTTCGGTTCGCTCGTATTGAATCGATCTTTTATTGTGTGAGTGAGTGAGTGGGTGAATGAGCGAGTGAGTGAGTGAGTGAGTTGGTGTTTTACAACCTTTCAACACCATACAGCTCATCCTTATGGGATGAACATGAAAATGATTACAAAATGAATATGAAATAACGATAAGATATGTGGGAGTGGTGGGGAGAGAAACGAAGGAACAATTGAAGACCACTAGAAAAGGGAATATTGGTAGAGGCAGAAAATTAAGTCTATGTGGTGCACTACTTGGCAATCCACGAAGGGATATTTTACGTGCACGAAGCGTGGCACTCTTCACACACGTTGACCCACTATGGTCAGTGGTCAGGCTTTCCAAAATTTTAGACCTGATAACCCTGCGGTAGAGGAGTACCCTATATAGCCACCTAGGGTAAGTAAAGGTAATAACAAAACTACCGAACTTGAATGATCAATCTAATAGTCCAGAGAAAATGACAAAAACGAATCAGTCATACCGGAGAATTGGTGGATCGCAATGGTCCTGATTTGGTACAGGCATTTAAAACGAAACAGTGGGTTTATCCAGGTTTTATGGCGCCAAACCTTCCTCTTCCATTGCGATTTTAGGATCCGGTAATGACCATAGAACACAACATAGTTGTTAGACACAATAGGGATATTGAGGTGATCATCTCAGTACAGCAGACCAGTCAAACACTTATTAAAACAATTAACCACCATATCTTTTAACTCAATTTTGAACTTTTCTACCAGTGGCTGATAACGACGAAAAATTTTTTAGGGGTCGTATGAGACGTATTTTCTTAAGTTTACACTTGGTCGCTTTGTGGACTGAGCACTAACCGATGTCAGAATCCCAAGACCCTTAGTGTCTATCGACATATTTATGTGTTGAATGTCCTAAAGGTAGTCTTTCTTTGGTAAGTTATGGATCGGTTTTGAATCGTATGCATCATTTTTGGCCGGATTTCACGGAATGAAAATCCGGGTTATAAAATGGTGAATGTCGGGCGGGCGGTGGGCGGGGAAAAAATTTTCGTAACAGTTTTCTGAGCAACTACTAATCCCAGCCACTTGATATTTGGTATACAGCATCAGGATGGGTCCAATAACGTGGGATACGATTTCAGGTATGTCGCTCACCTACTTTCTGTTTAACGAAATCCGGCCATTTTTGACTTTGACAGATTTTCCTAATCAGAGGCCATACGAAAAAGCAGCAACCGATGGTCACATTGACGGCAGCTGGCTGTTTTTCCATTGTCGATTTTTTTATTGTCGTCGATTAATGTAGATTGTGT
>CAXARO010000169.1:0-31645 GCA_963971305.1 Arcuatula senhousia | reverse complement strand
GTATTGTGGTTGTCACTGTAGGGAGATAGATGGTACAAGGTATTGTGATTGGCAAAGCAGGGAGATAAATGGTACATGGTATTGTGGTGGCACTGCAGGGAGATAGATGGTACATGGTATTGTGGTAGGCAAAGCAGGGAGATAGATGGTACATGGTATTGTGGTTGGTAAAGCAGGGAGATAGATGGTACATGGTATTGTGATTGGCAAAGCAGGGAGATATATGGTACATGGTATTGTGGTTGGTAAAGCAGGGAGATAGATGGTTCATGGTATTGTGATTGGCAAAGCAGGGAGATAGATGGTACATGGTATTGTGATTGGCAAAGCAGGGAGATAGATGGTACATGGTATTGTGATTGGTAAAGCAGGGAGAAAGATGGTACATGGTATTGTGGTTGGCACTGCAGGGAGATAGATAGTACATGGTATTGTGGTAGGCAAAGCAGGGAGATAGATGGTACATGGTATTGTGATTGGCAAAGCAGGGAGATAGATGGTACATGGTATTGTGATTGGCAAAGCAGGGAGATAGATGGTACATGGTATTGTGGTTGGCACTGCAGGGAGATAGATGATACATGGTATTGTGATTGTCACTGCAGGGAGATAGATGGTACATGGTATTGTGGTTGTCACTGTAGGGAGATAGATGGTACAAGGTATTGTGATTGGCAAAGCAGGGAGATAAATGGTAAATGGTATTGTGGTGGCACTGCAGGGAGATAGATGGTACATGGTATTGTGATTGGCAAAGCAGGGAGATATATGGTACATGGTATTGTGATTGGCAAAGCAGGGAGATAGATGGTACATGGTATTGTGATTAGCAAAGCAGGGAGATAGATGGTACATGGTATTGTGATTGGCAAAGCAGGGAGATAGATGGTACATGGTATTGTGGTTGGCACTGCAGGGAGATAGATGATACATGGTATTGTGATTGTCACTGCAGGGAGATAGATGGTACATGGTATTGTGGTTGTCACTGTAGGGAGATAGATGGTACAAGGTATTGTGATTGGCAAAGCAGGGAGATAAATGGTAAATGGTATTGTGGTGGCACTGCAGGGAGATAGATGGTACATGGTATTGTGATTGGCAAAGCAGGGAGATATATGGTACATGGTATTGTGGTTGGTAAAGCAGGGAGATAGAAGGTACATGGTATTGTGATTGGCACTGCAGGGAGATAGATGGTACATGATATTGTCGTTGTCACTGCAGGGAGATAGATGGTACATGGTATTGTGATTGGCAAAGCAGGGAGATAGATGGTACATGGTATTGTGGTTGGCAAAGCAGAGAGATAGATTGTACATGGTATTGTGATTGGCAAAGCAGGAAGATAGATGGTACATGGTATTGTGATTGTCACTGCAGGGAGATAGATGGTACATGGTATTGTGGTTGTCACTGTAGGGAGATAGATGGTACAAGGTATTGTGATTGGCAAAGCAGGGAGATAAATGGTACATGGTATTGTGGTGGCACTGCAGGGAGATAGATGGTACATGGTATTGTGGTAGGCAAAGCAGGGAGATAGATGGTACATGGTATTGTGGTTGGTAAAGCAGGGAGATAGATGGTACATGGTATTGTGATTGGCAAAGCAGGGAGATATATGGTACATGGTATTGTGGTTGGTAAAGCAGGGAGATAGATGGTACATGGTATTGTGATTGGCAAAGCAGGGAGATAGATGGTACATGGTATTGTGATTGGCAAAGCAGGGATATAGATGGTACATGGTATTGTGGTTGGCACTGCAGGGAGATAGATGGTACATGGTATTGTGATTGTCACTGCAGGGAGATAGATGGTACATGGTATTGTGGTTGTCACTGTAGGAAGATAGATGGTACAAGGTATTGTGATTGGCAAAGCAGGGAGATAAATGGTACATGGTATTGTGGTGGCACTGCAGGGAGATAGATGGTACATGGTATTGTGGTAGGCAAAGCAGGGAGATAGATGATACATGGTATTGTGGTTGGTAAAGCAGGGAGATAGATGGTACATGGTATTGTGATTGGCACTGCAGGGAGATAGATGGTACATGGTATTGTGATTGGCAAAGCAGGGAGATAGATGGTACATAGTATTGTGGTAGGCAAAGCAGCGAGATAGATGGTACATGGTATTGTGATTGGCAAAGCAGGGAGATAGATGGTACATGGTATTGTGATTGTCACTGCAGGGAGATAGATGGTACATGGTATTGTGGTAGGCAAAGCAGGGAGATAGATGGTACATGGTATTGTGATTGGTAAAGCAGGGGGATAGATGGTACATGGTATTGTGGTTGGCAAAGCAGGGAGATAGATGGTACATGGTATTGTGGTAGGCAAAGCAGGGAGATAGATGGTACATGGTATTGTGATAGGCAAAGCAGGGAGATAGATGGTACATGGTATTGTGATTGGCAAAGCAAGGAGATAGATGGTACATAGTATTGTGGTAGGCAAAGCAGGGAGATAGATGGTACATGGTATTGTGGTTGTCACTGTAGGGAGATAGATGGTACATGGTATTGTGATTGTCATTGCAGGGAGATAGATGGTACATTGTATTGTGATTGTCACTGCAGCGAGATAGATGGTACATGGTATTGTGGTAGGCAAAGCAGGGAGATAGATGGTACATGGTATTGTGATTGGCACTGCAGGGAGACAGATGGTACATCATATTGTGGTTGTCACTGTAGGGAGATAGATGGTACAAGGTATTGTGATTGGCAAAGCAGGGAGATAAATGGTACATGGTATTGTGATTGGCAAAGCAGCAGGGAGATAGATGGTACATGATATTGTGATTGGTAAAACAGGGAGAAAGATGGCACATGGTATTGTGATTGGCAAAGCAGAGAGATAGATGGCATATGGTATTGTGATTGGTAAAACAGGGAGAAAAATGGCACATGGTATTGTGATTGGCAAAGCAGGGAGATAGATGGTACATGGTATTGTGGTTGGCACTGCAGGGAGATAGATGGTACATGGTATTGTGATCGGCAAAGCAAGGAGATAGATGGTACATGATATTGTGGTAGGCAAAGCAGGGAGAAAGATGGCACATGGTATTGTGATTGGCAAAGCAGGGAGATAGATGGTACGTGGTATTGTGGTTGGCACTGCAGGGAGAAAGATGATACATGGTATTGTGATTGGCAAAGCAGGGAGATAGATGGTACATGATATTGTGGTTGGCAAAGCAGGGAGATAGATGGTACATGGTAATATTGTTGGCAAAGCAGGGAGATAGATGGTACATGGTATTGTGGTAGGCAAAGCAGGGAGAAAGATGGTACATGGTATTGTGATTGGCAAAGCAAGGAGATAGATGGTACATGGTATTGTGGTTGTCATTGCAGGGAGATAGATGGTACATGGTATTGTGGTTGGCACTGCAGGGAGATAGATGGTACATGGTATTGTGGTTGTCACTGCAGGGAGATAGATGGTACATGGTATTGTGGTTGGCAAAGCAGGGAGATAGATGGTACATGGTATTGTGGTTGGCAAAGCAGGGAGATAGATGGTACAAGGTATTGTGGTAGGCAAAGCAGGGAAATAGATGGTACATGGTATTGTGGTTGGCAAAGCAGGGAGATAGATGGTACAAGGTATTGTGGTTGGCAAAGCAGGGAGATAGATGGTACATGGTATTGTGATTGTCACTGCAGGGAGATAGATGGTACATGGTATTGTGGTTGTCACTGTAGGGAGATAGATGGTACAAGGTATTGTGATTGGCAAAGCAGGGAGATAAATGGTACATGGTATTGTGGTGGCACTGCAGGGAGATAGATGGTACATGGTATTGTGGTAGGCAAAGCAGGGAGATAGATGGTACATGGTATTGTGGTTGGTAAAGCAGGGAGATAGATGGTACATGGTATTGTGATTGGCAAAGCAGGGAGATATATGGTACATGGTATTGTGGTTGGTAAAGCAGGGAGATAGATGGTTCATTGTATTGTGATTGGCAAAGCAGGGAGATAGATGGTACATGGTATTGTGATTGGCAAAGCAGGGAGATAGATGGTACATGGTATTGTGGTTGGCACTGCAGGGAGATAGATGGTACATGGTATTGTGATTGTCACTGCAGGGAGATAGATGGTACATGGTATTGTGGTTGTCACTGTAGGGAGATAGATGGTACAAGGTATTGTGATTGGCAAAGCAGGGAGATAAATGGTACATGGTATTGTGGTGGCACTGCAGGGAGATAGATGGTACATGGTATTGTGGTAGGCAAAGCAGGGAGATAGATGGTACATGGTATTGTGGTTGGTAAAGCAGGGAGATAGATGGTACATGGTATTGTGATTGGCACTGCAGGGAGATAGATGGTACATGGTATTGTGATTGGCAAAGCAGGGAGATAGATGGTACATAGTATTGTGGTAGGCAAAGCAGCGAGATAGATGGTACATGGTATTGTGATTGGCAAAGCAGGGAGATAGATGGTACATGGTATTGTGATTGTCACTGCAGGGAGATAGATGGTACATGGTATTGTGGTAGGCAAAGCAGGGAGATAGATGGTACATGGTATTGTGATTGGTAAAGCAGGGGGATAGATGGTACATGGTATTGTGGTTGGCAAAGCAGGGAGATAGATGGTACATGGTATTGTGGTAGGCAAAGCAGGGAGATAGATGGTACATGGTATTGTGATAGGCAAAGCAGGGAGATAGATGGTACATGGTATTGTGATTGGCAAAGCAAGGAGATAGATGGTACATAGTATTGTGGTAGGCAAAGCAGGGAGATAGATGGTACATGGTATTGTGGTTGTCACTGTAGGGAGATAGATGGTACATGGTATTGTGATTGTCATTGCAGGGAGATAGATGGTACATTGTATTGTGATTGTCACTGCAGCGAGATAGATGGTACATGGTATTGTGGTAGGCAAAGCAGGGAGATAGATGGTACATGGTATTGTGATTGGCACTGCAGGGAGATAGATGGTACATGATATTGTGGTTGTCACTGTAGGGAGATAGATGGTACAAGGTATTGTTATTGGCAAAGCAGGGAGATAAATGGTACATGGTATTGTGATTGGCAAAGCAGCAGGGAGATAGATGGTACATGATATTGTGATTGGTAAAACAGGGAGATAGATGGTACATGGTATTGTGATTGGCAAAGCAAGGAGATAGATGGTACATGATATTGTGGTAGGCAAAGCAGGGAGAAAGATGGCACATGCTATTGTGATTGGCAAAGCAGGGAGATAGATGGTACATGGTATTGTGGTTGGCACTGCAGGGAGAAAGATGATACATGGTATTGTGATTGGCAAAGCAGGGAGATAGATGGTACATGATATTGTGGTTGGCAAAGCAGGGAGATAGATGGTACATGGTAATATGGTTGGCAAAGCAGGGAGATAGATGGTACATGGTATTGTGGTAGGCAAAGCAGGGAGAAAGATGGTACATGGTATTGTGATTAGCAAAGCAGGGAGATAGATGGTACATGGTATTGTGGTTGTCATTGCAGGGAGATAGATGGTACATGGTATTGTGGTTGGCACTGCAGGGAGATAGATGGTACATGGTATTGTGGTTGTCACTGCAGGGAGATAGATGGTACATGGTATTGTGGTTGGCAAAGCAGGGAGATAGATGGTACATGGTATTGTGGTTGGCAAAGCAGGGAGATAGATGGTACAAGGTATTGTGGTAGGCAAAGCAGGGAGATAGATGGTACATGGTATTGTGGTTGGCAAAGCAGGGAGATAGATGGTACAAGGTATTGTGGTTGGCAAAGCAGAGAGATAGATGGCATATGGTATTGTGACTGTTAAAACAGGGAGAAAGATGGCACATGGTATTGTGATTGACAAACCAGGGAGATAGATGGTACATGGTATTGTGGTTGGCACTGCAGGGAGATAGATGGTACATGGTATTGTGATTGGCAAAGCAGGGAGATAGATGGTACATGGTATTGTGGTAGGCAAAGCAGGGAGATAGATGGTACATTGTATTGTGGTTGTCGCTGTAGGGAGATAGATGGTACATGGTATTGTGATTGTCATTGCAGGGAGATAGATGGTACATTGTATTGTGATTGTCACTGCAGCGAGATAGATGGTACATGGTATTGTGGTAGGCAAAGCAGGGAGATAGATGGTACATGGTATTGTGGTAGGCAAAGCAGGGAGATAGATGGTACATGGTATTGTGGTTGGCAAAGCAGGGAGATAGATGGTACATGGTATTGTGGTTGGCAAAGCAAGGAGATAGATGGCATATGGTATTGTGATTGGTAAAACAGGGAGAAAGATGGCACATGGTATTGTGATTGGCAAAGCAGAGAGATAGATGGCATATGGTATTGTGATTTGTAAAACAGGGAGAAAGATGGCACATGGTATTGTGATTGGCAAAGCAGGGAGATAGATGGTACATGGTATTGTGGTTGGCACTGCAGGGAGATAGATGGTACATGGTATTGTGGTTGGCAAAGCAGGGAGATAGATGGTACATGGTATTGTGGTTGGCAAAGCAGGGAGATAGATGGTACATGGTATTGTGGTAGTCACTGCAGGGAGATAGATGGTACATGGTATTGTGGTTGGCAAAGCAGGGAGATAGATGGTACATGGTATTGTGATTGGCAAAGCAGGGAGATAGATGGTACATAGTATTGTGGTAGGCAAAGCAGCGAGATAGATGATACATGGTATTGTGGTTGGCACTGCAGGGAGATAGATGGTACATGGAATTGTGGTTGGCAAAGCAGGGAGAGAGATGGTACATGGTATTGTGGTAGGCAAAGCAGGGAGATAGATGGTACATGGAATTGTGGTTGGCAAAGCAGGGAGATAGATGGTACATGGTATTGTGGTAGGCAAAGCAGGGAGATAGATGGTACATGTTATTGTGGTTGACACTGCAGGGAGATAGATGGTACATGGTATTGTGATTGGCACTGCAGGGATATAAATGGTACATGGTATTGTGATTGGCAAAGCAGGGAGATAGATGGACCATGATATTGTGGTAGGCAAAGCAGGGAGATAGACGGTACAAGGTATTGTGATTGGCAAAGCAGGGAGATAGATGGTACATAGTATTGTGATTGGCAAAGCAGGGAGATAGATGGTACATGGTATTGTGGTTGTCACTGCAGGGAGATAGATGGTACATGGCATTGTGATTGGCAAAGCAGGGAGATAGATGGTACATAGTATTGTGGTTGACACTGCAGAGAGATAGATGGTACATGGTATTGTGTTTGTCACTGTAGGGAGATAGATGGTACATGGTATTGTGGTAGGCAAAGCAGGGAGATAGATGGTACATGGTATTGTGTTTGTCACTGTAGGGAGATAGATGGTACATGGTATTGTGGTTGGCAAAGCAGGGGGATAGATGGTGTACCGACTTATGATCGGCAAGTGTAACCAGTTATGGGCGTTTAAAGAACGAGAACCAGCAGGTGTAATGTGTCTTTAATCCCAATAACATATGGTGAAAAACTGAAAGAAACAAATAACAATAATAAGTACAAAATACACAAATACACGAATTATCTGAAAGAATTAAAGTCAATATAGCGATAAACAATGAAAGGTTATTGCCGATTAATTAATATAAACCAGTTAAATAAGCAGGCCCAGCCGAGAAATGTTCAAATATGACGGTATCGTGAATCGGAATTTGTCACAGTTGAAATATCAAAAATATAAACGTTAATTCACAAGAAAAACAGATAATTTGTTGAATCGAGTCACTGTTATAATGTTTCCATATATATTTTGTGGATATTCGCCAAACTTACGTGGTGGTATGCCGCGAATCGTGTCCAAATTAATTCCTTGCAGGATATAAAAATGGCTACCTATTTACTACCTGGATGTGTAATTCTAGTACTCGACAGTACAGTACGCACGTCGATCGTTCGACCTAAGACTGGTTTCGGCACAGGTAGCGGCGATTTAAATTTAATCACGATAAGGAAGTTTAAATCTATATTTAAAAATAAACAATGAAAGTTGTGACAGTACACTCCCCGTCTGGTATCCTCGGGATATCACTATGTTTAGACGATAAAATCATTGAAACACAAGATGTTGAGATCAGATTCAACGATGAAGGCGAACAATATAAATCCAATATTATTAGAATAAAATAAATACGAATAATAACACAAAATCAACAGTTCAAAGAACGAATCCGGCAGGATGATCTTCGCATGGATGAATGTAGACGCGATCCTGGTGATCCAACGTTGTATGGCATCCAGCGTTGCCCAATGGGAAAAGTAGTTGATCTGCTGATCCAACGTTGCCACGCACGGCGTGGGAAGGAACTACCTGTTCCTTAAAGTCTAACCAAAGATATATTTGCATATCTACATCTGCTGTCCCTGGTCTGGGTTTAAGCCTCGTCGTTTTCCTGGAGGAGTATCAACTCTGTTATGGGGCGAGTATATGCGGTAGGTTTACCGTCAACTTGGACTTGTACTTCAGCTGAACGAACATGTCCATCGGCTCCTTTGATTGGATGAACGATTTTGCCAACGGGCCACTGTGTCCGACACAAAGCGTTGTCCTTCAGAAGAACCGTATCTTCTTCTTCGAGGTCTCGATGTTCTTCGGTCCACTTTTGTCGTGTCATCAATGTGGGAAGGTATTCCTTCTTCCATCTTGTCCAGAACATGTTGGCCAATGCTTGGACTCGTTTCCACTCGTCAAGACAGAGATTTCTTTTGTCTGAAAGTTCGGGATGTTCTACAGAGAAGACATAGTCGGTCTTCTGTGTCAGTAACATATTTGGTGTGAGTACCAAAGGGTTTTCCGGGTCGGATGATACAGGAATTAGAGGCCTAGAGTTGATAATTGCTGTGGCCTCTGCCATAAATGTGTTGAGGACATCATGAGTGAGCGTCTTTCCTTCGTTCCCTAGAAGCATAGAATCCAGTATCCTCCTTGTGACGCCGATCATTCGCTCCCAGACGCCGCCCATATGAGATGAGTGTGGCGGGTTAAAGATCCACACGGTATCGGATTCCCTTAAAAACTTTTGGACGGGCTCGTCTTCCACGTTGATAGCTTCAATGCCTAGCTCCTTGACAGCACCTATGAAATTGGTTCCTCTGTCCGACCGGAAGATCTTTACTTTGCCTCTGATAGAAGTGAAGCGTTTCAAAGCGTTGATGAAGGCAGATGAGCTCATCTCTTCTACAAGTTCTATGTGAACAGCTCTGGTTACCAAGCATGTAAATAGAATTGCCCAGCGCTTAGAGTTGACACTGCCGCCACGTGTCCTGCGGGTCACTATAGTCCATGGCCCAAATGCGTCGACACCCACATTAGTGAACGGAGGTGTTGGTTCCAGACGGTCCCTCGGGAGTGATGACATTATCTGGCCTTCAAACTTGCCGCGGAGCTTCCTGCACTCCACACATTTGTGAATGATGGATGATATCAAGCGCCTTGCTCCAGTTATCCATAGTCCTGCCGCTCTGATGGCACCTTCAGTGAAGTGACGACCCTGATGTTTGACGTCTTCGTGATGGTGTTTAACGAGCAGTGTTGCCAGGTAATGGCGTCCTGGAATGATGAGAGGCCTTTTCTCCATTAGACTCAAGTCTGATTTGTCTATACGTCCGCCGACTCTTAATAGGCCACGTTCGTCGATAAACGGGTTGAGGTCGCGTATAGGACTCCTTTTCGGAAGTGCTTCCTCCCTGTGAATGCAGTCTAATTCCTCACTATAAAATTCCGCCTGCATTTGTCTGAACAGAGATGTTTTGGCATCGTCGTAGTGCTCGACTGTTAGGTTTGTTTCTACGTTCCCGTGTAAACGGGATTGTTTTTGTGTAGCAGCTTGTTCCACAAGCGAGTTCCAGGTCTCGAATTGTTCGAAATTGTTGATTTCTACCTCTTCTTTGGTTTGCGTTTTAAACACTTGGACTGACCGGATCTCCTTGTCGCAATCCGCGTCTACAAGCTCAAACGTGTCATTTGTTTTGTCGCTGGAGTTTGACTCCAGGAATGACTTTGGTCCCTGCAGCCAGTCGCTCGATTGAAGTTCTGATGCGAGAATGGATCTCGTAGCTGCGTCTGCGGGATTTTTCTCCGTTGGCACATAGTTCCACTGGTCTGGAATGCTGAGTTTCCTGATCTTTTCTACCCTATTTGCGACGTAGATGAAGAATCTGCGTTTGTTGTTGCAGATGTATCCTAGAACAACTTTGCTATCTGTATAGTATTTGATGCTGTCGAAATCAATACGAAGCTGTTCCACCACAGTCTGTGCGATCTCTACGGCTAACACAGCCGCGCATAACTCCAAGCGTGGAATCATGTGCCCATTTGTTGGAGCTAGCTTTGCCTTTCCCAAGATGAAGCCCAAGTCTGAGGTGCCCTTTTCATCTATCGATCTTATGTATGCCACAGCTGCTATTGCTGTCTGTGATGCATCTGAGAAGACATGAAGTTGGCGTTCTGGTTTTTGACTTAGGCGTGGAACGTATGGCCTAGGAATGCGGATAGTCTCTAGTGCTTTGAGAGTGTCTTTCCACTGGGCCCAGTCGGAAGCGATCTGGTCTGAAACTGGCTCGTCCCAATCTACGGTTTCTGAAACTAGATTTCTTAGAAGCATCTTCCCATATATGATGACTGGCGCAAGGAAACCAAGTGGGTCGTAGATACTGTTAATGGTTGACAGTATACCTCGTCTGGTGACTGGTTTCTCATCAGTTGACAGGATGAACAGAAACTGGTCAGTGTTGACGTCCCATGTCAATCCAAGACTTCTTTGTAACGGTTTGTTGTTCGCGTCCAGATCAAGATCTTTTAGGTTAGATGCCAAGTCGTTCTGAGGCAATGCTGCCATTACTTCTGGACTGTTAGATGTAAATTTGTGCAGTCGTAAGTTACCAAACTCCATGAGAGCACTCTGTGTGTCTTTTATCAGCTTGATGGCAGATTCCGGTGTGGAGCATGATGTTAGCCCGTCGTCGACGTAGAAATCATTCGTGACGAAGCTCACGACATCTTTGCCATACTTCGATTCAGCTTCTAGTGCTGCTTTCCTGAGACCAAGGTTAGCCACAGCTGGTGAGGGACTGTTCCCAAACACGTGGACTCTCATGCGGTATTCGATGAGCTCTTTCGTGATGTCGTTATCTTTGTACCATAGGAAGCGTAGATAATTCCGATGGTCCTCTCGGACAATGAAGCAATGAAACATGCTCTGTATGTCTGCGGTGATGGCTATCATATCTTTCCTGAAGCGCAATAATACTTCCAGTAGACTATTTGCTAAGTCAGGTCCAGTCAGGAGGACGTTGTTCAGGGAGACTCCGTCGAAGGTTGCCGAGGAGTCGAACACACCTCGAATCTGGTCAGGTTTCTTTGGGTGGTACACACCAAACAATGGCAGATACCAGCATTCTTCGTTCTCAGTCAGTTCCGGAGCTACCTCCGCATGCTTGCTGTCTATTATCTTTGCCATGAAGGTATGGAAATGTTCCCACTTCTTAGGATTTTTTCGCAAACCTTTGTCCAGTAGCTTGGCTCGTTGCATTGCCTGTGCCTTATTGTTAGGCAAGCCTCGCCTTGATGAGCAGAAGGGTAACGGAGCTACCCAACTTCCGTTTTTATCTCTCTTAAATTCTGTGTCCATCTGGGAGATGAACTGTCGATCATCTTGTGACAGACCTGGCTTGTCGTCGTCTGGTGTCCTTTCAAAGACATTTGCTCCTAAATTGTCGCTTGATTTAGGTTGTATTGCGGGATCTCTGTCCCACTCCTGAACATCTATCTGATTGGGACATGGTCTCATGATGGTTGAAGGTCGACCATTTTGGAGAACGAAGGTCCTTTTCACATCAACCTCTGGTGAAATGTGTTGCCCATCTAGGCATACCTCGCCAATCACGACCTAGCCTAAGCTCAGTTTCTGTGCGTAAGGGGCGTTAATTGACCCCATTGGTAATCTTTGGTCAATAACATGATGCACCGCTGGCAAGGTTCTACCAAGTAGTAGAAGAATCTCGGCACTGTCGTCCAAAGGCGGGATATGGCCAGCTAGATCTTGAAGATGTGTATGATAGGCTGCTACTTCCGGTGTTGGAATTTCGTTCCGATTGTGTGGAATGGAATCACATTCGATGAGCTTCGGTAGGTTAAACTGTGTTGTGTCATGAACAGATTTTATTACGAAGTCATGCGCTACTCTTCCAGACGCTTGAACTTTGCCTGAGCATGTTGTCAGGGTGTAATGCTCTGATGGACCATCAATGTTGAACACATCGAAGAATTCTGACGCAGCCAGACACCTATTACTTTGGTCATCGATGATGGCATACATTCGATGAACGTTTGAAGGATTGCCTTTCCGGAAGACATCCACTGGCAAGATTTTGGCACAGGACTTGCCGCCGCTGTATGGGTCTCCACATATGTCAGTGCATGTGGAATTCACGTTTTGGCCAGTGTTAGTCCTGCCGGAGTTCCCTGGCTCCCCGCCGTTCTGTTGGAAGGGTCTGCGGGATGGTCCCGTATGACTGTACTGGTCAATGTGCAGTGCTGTTGCGTGGTATTTGCTGTTGCAATCACTGCATGGAGTGGCATCTTGGCAATCACGACTTATGTGGCTGTTGGAGCGACAACACTTGTAGCATATGTTGTTCTCCTTGAGAATCTTCTTCCGTTCGTCAATTGGTTTGGCCTTTAATTTGCGACATTCATTCAAGGTGTGCTTAGACTTGTGAAGAATGCAGCGTTCATTAGGGTCTATTGACTTCTCTGGCTGCTGACTTGTGCTGTCTGTTTCCTCAGTGCCTGTCTTGTGGACGCTGACTGTTCGCTTAGTTTGAACGTGTCGCTTTGATACGGAGCTAAGAGCCCCAGTATGAGACGACTCAAACATTAGGCCTGGGTTGTTCTTGATCTTGCTGATATCTTTGATGAACTGCAAGAACACCGAGAAGGGTGGGTACGTGACCCCATACTGCTTCATGTGGTTGGCAGCTGTAGATACCCATTTCTCTTGTAGTCCGTAGGGTAGTTTGCTTACTATGGGTTTAATTCCCGATGATGTATCAAAGTAACCCAAGAGCGTGTGGTATTCAGGGTTCTCCTTGATGAACTGGATTTCAGACAGAAGGTCGGAGAGTTCATATAACTTTCTGTTGTCCTTGTTGGAAAGATTTGGGAAGTTTCCAAGTTTTTGCTTGATGGACTCTTCAACCATTTCCGGTGCACCATACCGCTCGTCCAAGCGTTCCCAAAGACTTCGTAGTCCTTCTGAAGGGTTGGCAATGCTTGAAGCTTGAATGCTGACGGCATAACGTGCTGACTCGTTGCCTAACCATTTGACAAGCAAGTCCAGTTCTTCTGAGTCCGAGACTTCAAGCTCGTTGACGACACACTTGAATTTGTTTTTCCAGGCCTGGTATGACTCGGCCTTGTCGTTGAAGGTAGATAGGCGTGAGAACAAGAGGTCCTTCCTTAGAAGGAACTTTGTGATGTCAGACGCCGTGTTTGGTTCCTTGGCTGGAGCTGCCCCTGTTGTTGATCTATGTTGTGTTGGAACATACTCTGGAGCATGGCAATTCAATGAAGGAATCGATCCGGTTTTGTAACCGCTGGATGTTTGAGGAAATGACACCGTCATGGCAGGCTTTCTATAGTCATCTGACTTAAGCAGTGTCCCTTTTGACGTGGACACGTTTGTTGTAGCAGGTACAGGTCGTGGACGTGAATCTTGAATATCCTTATATCCCACGTGTCTTGGAGACTCTGTTGGTTTTGTTACGTTGAAATGAGCCGTTACCTTAGGTTTAACTACGGGTTCAGACCCGATGATTGTCTCTACTTTGACTGGTTGTGGGTTTTCCAGTTTTGGAATCTGCTGTGTCACATAAGTCTGGACTATATCCAGTGGGTCCATCTTAGGCAATGAAGAAAGGTCGTCCAAATTCTGGCTTTTGGAGTCGTCTTCGCCTGCTGCTAGAACATTCGCTTCTGCCATGGCTACTGCGGCGTCTTGTTCGGTTTGCAGAAGTTGGATTTCTGCCTTGACCTTAGCCTTTTTGTGAGCCGCTTCTGCTGCTATCAACTCCATTTCAGCCTTTTGTTGGCTAGCTTTTTGTTCCATTTCTGCCTTTTGTTGGCTAGCTTTTTGTTCCATTTCTGCCTTTTGTTGAATGGCCGTTTGTTCCATTTCGGCTTTATGCATAGCCGTTTTTCTTTGAACCTCCTGGTCGATGTCAGCTTCTTGCATTTGCAACATGGCTCCTTTTTTAGCAAACTCAACTTTAGCCAATGCGGCTTCAGCTGCTGCACGCTTCATTTGTATCGTGCTGACTGAACCAGATGACCCTTGGCTGTTGCTTTTCCCGGTTTTACGGGATTTTCTTGACGATCTCTCTGAAACTACAGAGCCAGTCTCCATAAGCGAGGATAGCATCGACTTGACTGTGTCAATGGCTGCTTCTGCTATTTTGCAGTAGGCAGATGATGATTTGGTAAACAGGTCAAGGTCCTTCATGCTTTCGACTGTTCTCTGTGACGTCAGAAATTCGACGTAGCAGTCCTTCTGTCGGCGATACCTCTCTAAGGCAGTGATTATCCGCTCATTGAGTGTAGCCAGTGCGTTTTCGTTCTTAGGAGTGCTCTGGACGTCTTGAATGACGGCGTGGAGCCTGTTCCAGAGGTCCTCTGCCTGCTCGGCGTGTTTACGGCTCTGGCTCTCATAGAGTTGTTTCCCTTTTTCGCTAAGGGTGCGAATGCGCTGTTCCTTGTCTGACTCAGTTTCTTGAGTAGCCTCTGTGTTTGGCGGTTGTGCCTCCATATCTTGGCCATGGTCCATATTGACTTCTAAATTTTCAGTTGTTATTGAGTCAGCTGACATTATTTCAACAAAGGTGTGCCCGTTACTGTTTAAACGTGAGAGCAGAGTGCCCCATACAATTTAAACGCAAGGGCAAGTGATCCTGATGGCCTATTTCAACCTTGGATGGGATTCTGTCAGGCTGTCTAGATGTAGGACTGGCGTGTCAAAATACCTGTCCCGATGTGGTTTAGAAATCCGGTTGGAAAACCAAAGGGCTGTGGTACTTCAGTTGTTTGAGGTTGTGTCCAATGCTGGAACGATCCTCCTCCCGAGAAGTGATGACCCTTTTGTGTCCACTATACTACTGCTTGCTGGAAAGTTTTGGCTAAGACCGGCGATCTGTCACTTTTTTACTGTACCGACTTATGATCGGCAAGTGTAACCAGTTATGGGCGTGTAAAGAACGAGAACCAGCAGGTGTAATGTGTCTTTAATCCCAATAACATATGGTGAAAAACTGAAAGAAACAAATAACAATAAGAAGTACAAAATACACAAATACACGAATTATCTGAAAGAATTAAAGTCAATATAGCGATAAACAATGAAATGTTATTGCCGATTAATTAATATAAACCAGTTAAATAAGCAGGCCCAGCCGGGAAATGTTCAAATATGACGGTATCGTGAATCGGAATTTGTCACAGTTGAAATATCAAAAATATAAACGTTAATTCACAAGAAAAACAGATAATTTGTTGAATCGAGTCACTGTTATAATGTTTCCATATATATTTTGTGGATATTCGCCAAACTTACGTGGTGGTATGCCGCGAATCGTGTCCAAATTAATTCCTTGCAGGATATAAAAATGGCTACCTATTTACTACCTGGATGTGTAATTCTAGTACTCGACAGTACAGTACGCACGTCGATCGTTCGACCTAAGACTGGTTTCGGCACAGGTAGCGGCGATTTAAATTTAATCACGATAAGGACGTTTAAATCTATATTTAAAAATAAACAATGAAAGTTGTGACAGTACAGATGGTACATGGTATTGTGATTGGCAAAGCAGGGAGATAGATGGTACATGGTATTGTGGTTGTCACTGTAGGGAGATAGATGGTACATGGTATTGTGGTTGTCACTGCAGGGAGATAGATGGTACATGGTATTGTGGTTGGCAAAGCAGGGAGAAAGATGGTACATGGTATTGTGGTAGTCACTGTAGGGAGATAGATGGTACATGGTATTGTGGTTGTCACTGCAGGGAGATAGATGGTACATGGTATTGTGGTTGGCAAAGCAGGGAGATAGATGGTACATGGTATTGTGATTGCCACTGCAGGGAGATAGATGGTACATGGTATTGTGGTAGGCATAGCAGGGAGATAGATGGTACATGGTATTGTGGTTGACACTGCAGGGAGATAGATGGTACATGGTATTGTGGTAGGCAAAGCAGGGAGATAGATGGTACATGGTATTGTGGTTGACACTGCAGGGAGATAGATGGTACATGGTATTGTGTTTGTCACTGCAGGGAGATAGATGGTACATAGTATTGTGTTTGTCACTGCAGGGAGATAGATGGTACATAGTATTTTGGTTGGCAAAGCAGGGAGATAGATGGTACATGGTATTGTGGTTGACACTGCAGGGAGATAGATGGTACATGGTATTGTGTTTGTCACTGCAGGGAGATAGATGGTACATAGTATTGTGTTTGTCACTGCAGGGAGATAGATGGTACATAGTATTATGGTTGTCACTGCAGGGAGATAGATGGTACATGGTATTGTGATTGCCACTGCAGGGAGATTGATGGTACATGGTATTGTGGTTGTCACTGCAGGGAGATAGATGGTACATGGTATTGTGGTTGTCACTGCAGGGAGATAGATGGTACATGGTATTGTGGTTGTCACTGCAGGGAGATAGATGGTACATGGTATTTTGGTTGGCAAAGCAGGGAGATAGATGGTACATGGTATTGTGGTTGTCACTGCAGGGAAATAGACGGTACATGGTATTGTGGTTGTCACTACAGGGAGATAGATGGTACATGGTATTGTGGTTGACACTGCAGGGAGATAGAATGTACATGGTATTGTGGTTGGCAAAGCAGGGGGATAGATGGTACATGGTATTGTGGTTGTCACTGCAGGGAGATAGATGGTACATGGTATTGTGGTTGGCAAAGCAGGGAGATAAATGATACATGGTATTGTGGTAGGCAAAGCAGGGAGATAGATGGTACATGGTATTGTGATTGGCACTGCAGGGAGATAGATGGTACATGGTATTGTGGTTGTCACTGTAGGGAGATAGATGTTACATGGTATTGTGATTGGCAAAGCAGGGAGATAGATGGTACATGGTATTGTGGTAGGCAAAGCAGGGAGATAGATGGTACAAGGTATTGTGGTTGACACTGCAGGGAGATAGAATGTACATGGTATTGTGGTTGGCAAAGCAGGGAGATAGATGGTACATGGTATTGTGGTTGACAAAGCATGGGGATAGATGGTACATGGTATTGTGGTTGTCAAAGCAGGGAGATAGATGGTACATGGTATTGTGGTTGTCAAAGCAGGGAGATAGATGGTACATGGTATTGTGGTTGTCACTGCAGGGAGATAGATGGTACATGGTATTTTGGTTGGCAGAGCAGGGAGATAGATGGTACATGGTATTGTGGTTGACAAAGCATGGGGATAGATGGTACATGATATTGTGATTGGCAAAGCAGGGAGATAGATGGTACATTGTATTGTGATTGGCAAAGCAGGGAGAAAGATATTACATGGTATTGTGGTTGTCACTGCAGGAAGATAGATGGACCATGGTATTGTGGTTGGCAAAGCAGGGAGATAGATGGTACATAGTATTTTGGTTGGCAAAGCAGGGGGATAGATGGTACATAGTATTGTGGTTGTCACTGCAGGAAGATAGATGGACCATGGTATTGTGGTTGGCAAAGCAGGGAGATAGATGGTACATAGTATTTTGGTTGGCAAAGCAGGGAGATAGATGGTACATGGTATTGTGGTTGTCACTGCAGGGAGATAGACGGTACATGGTATTGTGGTTGTCACTACAGGGAGATAGATGGTACATGGTATTGTGGTTGACACTGCAGGGAGATAGAATGTACATGGTATTGTGGTTGGCAAAGCAGGGAGATATATGGTACATGGTATTGTGGTTGGCAAAGCAGGGAGGTAGATGGTACATGGTATTGTGGTTGGTAAAGCAGGGAGATAGATGGTACATGGTATTGTGGTTGTCAAATCAGGGAGATAGATGGTACATGGTATTGTGATTGGCAAAGCAGGGAGATAGATGGTACATGGTATTGTGGTTGACAAAGCATGGGGATAGATGGTACATGGTATTGTGGTTGTCAAAGCAGGGAGATAGATGGTACATGGTATTGTGGTTGTCAAATCAGGGAGATAGATGGTACATGGTATTGTGGTTGTCACTGCAGGGAGATAGATGGTACATGGTATTTTGGTTGGCAAAGCAGGGAGATAGCTGGTACATGGTATTGTGGTTGACAAAGCATGGGGATAGATGGTACATGATATTGTGATTGGCAAAGCAGGGAGAAAGATATTACATGGTATTGTGGTTGTCACTGCAGGAAGATAGATGGACCATGGTATTGTGGTTGGCAAAGCAGGGAGATAGATGGTACATAGTATTTTGGTTGGCAAAGCAGGGAGATAGATGGTAAATGGTATTGTGGTTGACAAAGCATGGGGATAGATGGTACATGATATTGTGATTGGCAAAGCAGGGAGAAAGATATTACATGGTATTGTGGTTGTCACTGCAGGAAGATAGATGGACCATGGTATTGTGGTTGGCAAAGCAGGGAGATAGATGGTACATAGTATTTTGGTTGGCAAAGCAGGGAGATAGATGGTACATGGTATTGTGGTTGGCACTGCAGGGAGATAGATGGTACATGGTATTGTGATTGGCACTGCAGGGAGATAGATGGTACATGGTATTGTGATTGGCAAAACAGGGAGATAAATGGTACATGATATTGTGGTTGTCACTGCAGGGAGATAGATGGTACATGGTATTGTGATAGGCAAAGCAGGAAGATAAATGGTACATGATATTGTGGTTGTCACTGCAGGGAGATAGACGGTACAAGGTATTGTGGTAGGCAAAGCAGTGAGATAGATGGTACATGGTATTGTGGTTGACAAAGCATGGGGATAGATGGTACATGGTATTGTGGTTGTCAAAGCAGGGAGATAGATGGTTCATGGTATTGTGGTTGGCAAAACAGGGAGATAGATGGTACATGGTATTGTGGTAGGCAAAGCAGGGAGATAAATGGTACATGGTATTGTGGTTGGCACTGCAGGGAGATAGATGGTACATGGTATTGTGGTTGGTAAAGCAGGGAGATAGATGGTACATGGTATTGTGGTAGACAAAGCAGGGAGATATATGTTTATTTGGGAGCTGATGACAAGAAAAATGGTGGAGAATAAAGAAACAATAGTTTTTGTCTCGCCTGCGACTTTAGTCGCTAAAGGCGAGACATAGGTATTACTTTCCGGCGGCAGCGACGGCGACGGCGTAAACTTTTTTTGTAAGACTTTTGTGGAAAATGAATTACAAGAAAAGTATAATAGCTAGGCATCTGATATCTGGTATACAGAAAGTTCGGGTTATGGTCTATGCAACTGGCACCATGCCGTTTGACCCTGTCCCCAATTTATGGTTCAGCGACTCTGTGAACTTAGATGTTTTTTCGGGCCAAAAAACCCCTTTGTAAGACTTTTGTGGAAAATGAATTAAGTGAAAAGTATAATAGTTAGGCATCTGATATTTTGTATACAGACAGTTGGGGTTTTGGTCTACGCAACTGGCACCATTTCGTTTGACCTTGACCCCAATTTCATGGTTCAGCGACTCTGTGAACTTAGTTGTTTTTTCGGGCCAAGAAACCCCTTTGTAAGACTTTTGTGGAAAATGAATTAAGTAAAAATGGTAATAGCTAGGCATCTGATATCTGGTATACAGGTACTTCGGGTTATGTTTTATGCAACTGGTGCCATGCCATTTGACCCTGACACCATTTTCATGGTTCAGTGACTCTTTGGACTTGGATGATTTCTGGGGCCAAAAAATCTCTTTGTAAGACTTTTGTGGAAAATGAATTAAGTGAAAAGTATAATAGCTAGGTATCTGATATCCGGTATACAGACACCTGGAGTTATGGTCTATGCAACTGACACCATGTCCTGCGACCTTGACACAATTTTCATGGTTCAGTGACTCTGTAAACTTAGATGATTTTTGGGACAATTAAAACTTTGGTTGAAAATAAATTAAGTTAAAAGTATAATAGCTAGGCATCTGATATTTGGTATACAGACATTTAGGGTTTCGGTCTACACAACTTACACCATGTTTTGTGACCCTGATCCTATTTTCACGGTTCAGTGACTTTGTGAATGTAGATGATTTTTGGGTGGAAAATTAGTTAAGTTAAAAGTATAATATTATAGCTAGGCATCTGATATTTGGGTAGTATGGTAAACACAACTGACGTCACCATGTAATGTGACCTTGACCCCATTTTCATAGTTGAATGACTTAGTGAATGTTGTTCTTTTTTAATTGTTTCTCAATAACCATGGTATCAAGAACACACTTCAGAATTTTTGTGATGGTTAAATGGAATTCTATCATCTGTCACATGATCTTGACCTTAACTTTTCTGAAGGCCCAGCTAGACCTTCAATGTGTTCTGTGATGTTGACGACAGGCGAGACATACTTTAGTGTCAACTCTTGTTTGTAGTCCACTGGAAAAGGTCGGGGCAGGAAATTTAGTAAATGCTGTTTACGACGGGGTCATTTTCATTCATACGCGTCGTGGAACTCTTCACATGTTGGGTTATTATAGTCAGTGGTCGGGCTTTCCGCATTCTGACAATCCCCGAGCATGATCGACCACCAAGGATTCACGCCTTTATTACTCTAAGTGCTGAGCACGGAACGGTCGTCATACAACAAGGTGGGTCCTATTGTGATCTCATTAGATGGTATGATATACTGTAAAGCATCTCGATCTTTGTTGTTTCTTGTTTGTTCTAGATATATTAGTATTGAACCTAACTTCCAAATTATTCTATCAATGCTTGGTCTATCTTATGAATTTAATGATTTTTTTAAAAATCTATTAAGTCATTTGTCGCCGCCGATGATTACAATCCCGTTACAAGGCGGTTATATAGTAAAAACTCGTATGTTTAGACTATATTTCCCCTGAGTAGAATATATAGAAAAACATTGTTTTTGCATCCTTTTTCCGCCGAAATCACACAAGTGACAATCAAGAGACAGTCAAGATGCTCCTTCAAAGATACCAGTATAAGAGAAATTTTTATGTTTGTCTAGGATTGTATGATTCGGTTGTTTTTATCGCCTTTTGTCACGCGGCAAATCTATATATATTAAAAACCGAACTCGCATCGCTCCTGTATTCCAAAAGCGACATAACAAAACCCGGAGGTGTTTTAATTAGATTGGCACGAGGCACAGTGAGAAAGTTTAGTATCAAGAGGGTCAATATTTCATGTTTAAAAAAAACATACAATATATGAAAAAACAATTAACAAATACAAATGACAACAAAGTTCCAGACAATAAAGTTTGCTACGCCTGACGCGCGTTTCGTCTATTCAAGACTCATCAGAGGCGCTCTACCAAAAATATTGAAAATGCCAAACATTATATGATTATGAAGAGCATAGAACAGTAAAACCAAAAATACCAAACTGGGGAACCAAATTATTACTAAGATGATCAACCTATGTCTGGGGTAGGAAGAACCTTACGGTTTAGACAATTTTGAAATTTAAACGGATAATTTAAAGCTTTGATGTGTTCTCCAACACAAAAGTGTTGGTGCCGGAGCGGGCTAACTTCAGGGAATTAAAACTCCACCAGCAGTGCTAACCTTCACGTGTGTTCGAAATACAAATGACAACAAAGTTCCACACAATAAATTTTGCTACGCCTGACGCGCGTTTCGTCTATTCAAGACTCACCAGAAGCGCTCTACCAAAAATATTGAAAATGCAAAACACTATATGATTATGAAAAGCATAGAACAGTATAACCAAAAATACCAAACTGGGGAACCAAATTATTACTAAGATATTCAACCTATGTCTGGGGTCGGAAGAACCTTAGGATTTAGACAATTTTGAAATTTAAACGGATAATTTAAAGCTTTGATGGATTCTCCAACTCAAAAGTGTTGGTGCCGGAGCGGGCTAACCTCGGGGAATTTAAACTCCACCAGCAGTGCTAACCTTCACGTGTGTTCGAAATACAAATGACAACAAAGTCCCAGACAATAAATTTTGCTACGCCTGACGCGCGTTTCGTCTATTCAAGACTCATCAGAGGCGCTCTACCAAAAATATTGAAAATGCCAAACACTATATGATTATTAAGAGCATAGAACAGTAAAACCAAAAATACCAAACTGGGGAACCAAATTATTACTAAGATGATCAACCTATGTCTGGGGTAGGAAGAACCTTAGGGTTTAGACAATTTTGAAATTTAAACGGATAATTTAAAGCTTTGATGTGTTCTCAAAAAGGGGAAAAACTCGCTGAAATCGCTTCATGATAAGCTACGTTTTCAACAAAAAATGCACAAAACATGTTTTGAATTAGTGCATTATTTCTATAAAATATTTGTCTTTAATTTTTCGTTAGTGAGTTCAATAATTTGTGTGTAAAATGTGTTTTAAACTCGTCATTGTAAGGAATCATTAAAGAAGCAAAGGTGTACCAAAGGGGTAATCAGTATCATAAAACCGTGAAGACAAAGACAAAACCGGCAGACAAAAAATCATCACAACAAAACAAACCATATAACAACATAAAACACACACACATAACAACAAAACCGCATTCAGCAACGCGAACTCAAGTCGAAACGAGAGTGAACTCAGGTGCTCCGGAAGAGTAAGCAGTTCCTGCTTGCTATAGCACACCCGTCACGTTGCCAAAGATCGATTAAGTGTTGGTCAAATCCGGGAAGGATGACATTACAAAACTCTATGTCAAACCAACATCTGTGCTCATCTGAGAGATAGAAATCCCGTATTTGCATACAAGCACATGATGGCGTCCGTAAAATTTCTTAAGTGATGACAACAACCTGGGAGCAACGTACCCCTGTGTTAACAATTTGCTTGTCAGCCGTGTAGCTCTATCAAGGAAGTCGTTGTACTCCCCACATGCTCTGGAATAACGAATCAATTGTGATACGTAAACTCCATATGCTGGAGCGGACGGAATGTTGCTACACAGAAAGGGAAAGTTAACTATTGGAAAGTTGAAGTCATCACGTTTGTCATAGAGCTTTGTACAAAGCCTTTCTTGTGTGTCAATTTCGAGAAATAGATCCAAATATGAAGCAGACCTCCTAGAATCTGTAGTGTCCTTTACCTCAAGTTCCTTCGGATATATGAGATGTAAATAGTCACCAAATCGAGGATTGTTTAGTGAAAGGACATCATCAATATAACGAAATGTGAGATTGAAGGATAAAGCAAGTTTGCGGTCCTTTTTGTCTAGAAGTGATTGTAAGAAGTCTGCTTCATATGAATGAAGAAACAAATCGGCAAGCAATGGTGCACAATTTGTGCCCATTGGGATACCTATTGTTTGCTGAAAAACACGTCCACCAAACTGTACAAATATGTTGTCGATTAGAAAGTTGAGCATTTCTATTATTTGATCTTCTGTAAATTTGTTTTTCTTGCTAGACTCTTGGATGACAAAGTAAGTCTTTTTATAACCGACTACCAAATACTTGTACCTGCGTTTTCCATTCTTTTTGATAAAGCTACGTTTAATCAGCTGTGCCAAACGAGATTTTAATTGTGAATGTGGAATTGAAGTATATAATGTAGAGAAATCAAACGTTTTAATGCTATTACATGATGAAAATGACTTAGAATGGAGATTTTCCATCAGTTCTTTAGAATTTTTGAGAATCCACATTTGATTGACGCCATTTCTAGAGTAACAACAATCGAAATACTTTTGAAGGCTTGATTTTATTGCCGTCAATATTGATGTTAACAAAACTGAAAGAGGCTTAGTTGTACATTTGGATGACCCAGCAATAAATCGTTGCTTGTATGGAGTTTTATGTAATCTGAATAAAATACACAATTTCTTAGTTTAATTATATGTATTTATCCTGGATTAAGAAGCAAGCTAGATGGTTCTAAAAATTCCTATCCAACTTGCAGTTTGCGAGTGTGACCTTTGTAAACGACCCCATCGAGCCTACTCTTATCGAACTCTACAATGGGGTCTTTAACGTGCACAAGGTATTGCTCTCCCTATAACGGGACAACCTTTTTTTCGTCCCTTCCGAAGGACTAGCACCGTTTCTTGACACCATCCTCGCAAATGGTGTCAAGTCGAGTCGAAAATGGGCTCATGAAATTTTAACCCCTGACGAAATCGAACCACGAACCTTGGGGTTAGTAGCCCGACACGTTAACCACTACACCATCAGCTCTCACACACAATTTCTTGGATGAAAGAAGCACAGGTACCAATCAGGGATGGGTACGATAACTTGGAAATGTAATCGATTATTAAATGATTACATGGCATATTTTTGTGTAATCCATTAATAAGCGGTTACGCATTATCTCGCATGTAATCCATTACAATCGATTACTTTGGAGAAAGTTATTGATAATTCTTTCAATTACATTTTTAAAGATAGACATCATTAAAAAAATAAAATGATTCACTTCAAAACATTTTTCCGAAAAAGAAACATTTGCATATCTACATTTCATATCTAGGGTTCAGAATGTTATTAAAAAGATTTTGGAGTGAGGATTTTCAACAATTTAAAATGGTACCCATGACAAGGTTCCTGCAATCATATGACTTGATGCATTGTGAATATCATTTTGTTTTCGTCCATTCTTTTCATATTTTTTTGTTTCTCTTCGACATGAACTGGGCAAGATTTTGTTGTTATTTTTTTTCTCTTTGTCATATGTGAACTCCTCATTTAGGTGTTTTCTTATAAATATGGAAAATAAATCCTTTTTATTAGAAAGGGAATCATGTTAAATTTTATCTATCAAATTTTGCCATTTTATTAAGAATTGGATCAATAATTGCATTATTAAACAATGGGTGTGTTTATAAAGACTTAATTATATGATTTCAAAATTGAGATGGTGAGGGTTTGAGCAGAGGGTTTTATTCTATTTACCTTATAACAGTTAAAGGGTTGTTTAAACAAGAGTCAATATAAATATTGATTTATCAAGCTTAATTAATTTTTTGATTAAAAAAAACAGGTTAAAAATGATTTTATTTAACATATATATGTTGCTTGTTCTTTAATGTAGACTTAATGTAAATTTTATCACATACTATATTACATGTTTTATTTTTTGTCTTCATTTGAATAGTTTTATATAAAAAGTAATACACTGAAGCAAAACAATATTTATAATGCATTAAATCACATCACATGAAATATACATAATGTTTGATCATGAATTTAATTTGTTAATGTCATAAATGTCAATTGATTTCAAATGTTGCTGTATTCATCATATTTATGTACAAAAGTGATAATCTGCATAGAAGTACAAATCTCTATATGTAAAAATAAAAAGAAAAGATAAAATTGTAATTGAAATTTTGACAATTACAGGTGTTTCAGCAGCTGTTTTCGATTAAATTACGATTACATGTAATTGAAGTTAAGATCGATTACAGATTACTTTCGATTACTCAATATTTTGTAATTGATTACATTACCCCATCCGTGGTACCATTGGGAAATTCTTTTGTCAAAAGTCAGAAAAGGCCAAGACAAAACCAGTAAACACAAAACAAAAACACAAAATAACTAAATAGCAATCAAGTAGTAACGACAGAAAACTAAAATAAGAGTATTCAGAACATGTGTGCCAAACTTGTGTTAACGAAAAATCTGGAATGCGCTACCAGTTACTTTAAGAACTTCTAAATCTGCTGATATTTTAAAAGCAAATTGAAATCATTTTACTTTGAAAACTATTTTGCTTTATTTTGAATGTATACAAACAGCAATATCATTGTTCTATGATCAGTCTATTTGTGTATTCATATGTAAATGTGTGTATACTTTTTATAATTGAATTGTACAACGCCATTGAATACATTGTTTTTGAAACACGTTTAAGCAAATAATATAGTTTCAAAGTTTTCATTACAAGGCGATTATGTCGTAAAAAGTCTTTTATTTAGACTGCATTTCTCTTTATAGAATATATTTTAAAAAATGTTTTGTATCCTTTTTTTCGCCAAAATCACACCTGTGACAATCAAGAGACAGTCGAGATGCTCCTTCAAAGATACCAGTATAAGAGAAATGTATATGTTTGTCTAGTATTGTCTGATCGCCTTTTGTCACGCGGCAAATCTATATATTTTAGAAACCGAATTCGTATCGCTCCCGTATTTTACACAAAAACTGAGGTGTCTTAATTAGATTGTCACGAGGCGCAGTGAGAAAGTTTTCTGTCAAGGGGGTCAATTACTTCACGTTTATAAAAAACATACAATATAAGACAACAATTAACATAAAAGGAAAAAAAAACCGCTGAACTCTCTTCATGATACGCTACATTTTCAATCAAGTAAATACACAAGACATGTTTTAACTCACTCGTCATTGAAACGAATAATTAAACAATTGAATAAAATACCCAATTTCTTAGTTGAAACATATTTATTTATCCTGGATTGAGAAACAAGATAGATGCTTTTATGAATCACTTAGAGTCTCCAGCTAGCAGTTTGCGAGCGTGACCTTTGTAAACGGCTCCCATTGGGCCTACTCTTATCCAACTCTACAAAGGGGTCTTTAACGTGCACATGGTATTGCTCTACCCATACACGGGACAACCTTTTTTCGCCCCTTTCTAAGGACTAGCATCGTTTCTTTAGACCATCCTCGCAAATGGTGTCAATAAAGGTAATAACAAAATTACCGATCTTGGAAGATCAATCTCAATGTCCAAGAAAAAAAGACAAACATGGAAGACACACTGGAATAGTTAGGGTTAGTGTTAGGCAAGTCGTTACGATAGAAAACTAAAATAAGAGTAAGCATCTGCTGCTTGTTGAAAAACATTCATCGCGTTTTTAACGGTCAATTCAGAGTGCTAAATCTTGTAAAGGTATATTAGTTATTGCTTTACTCCAAATCAGTGCGATTTCGGCTATATCCGGGAGATGAACACGTATTAAAGGGGTGATGACACAATGACAATCGGTGTGGTGATTCTTTTCTGCCAACGTGACATTTATCCCGACACGGTGCACCACTATGGTTTGCAGTCAGGTTTTTCACAGGGACTTGCTCCCCTCTATCAATATTTTATTAGAGTCAATGTGCGGTACGGTGTGTTTTTTTTCGTACCGCACATTGACTCTAACAAAATATTGATAGGGGGAGCAAGTCCCTGTGGGTTTTCCACATGATAGCCTGAGGGCACCGGCATTTATTATGACATGACTGACCCGTTGAACTATCTAGGGCACACATCCCGGTCGCTTGGAGAAAGCGGCCTTTGACGATGACAGATTTTTGAACGCTCATAAGTGGCATTTTAACGACAAGATTAGCGCTGCTGAGCCTATTGGTCACAAGAATGGTCTTTGAAATTATGTGATGTTACTTCTTCATTATGTGATGCTACTTCTTCATTATGTGATGATACTTTGTCATTATGTGATGATACTTCTTCATTATGTGATGAAACTTTGTCATTGCGTGATGATATTATTGTCATTACGTAATGATACTTCTCCATTATGCGATAATACTTGTTTAAAAATATTGGACCCCCTTTCCAGGCTTGTTTTCGAAAAAAAAAATAGGCTCAGAGTTTTCCCAAACTACTATAGATTATATAGGAAAGGCAAAATGATTAGCATAAAATCTTGTCTCAGCAAAATTCTACGAATTTACATTCTATTTCCATTTGATCAAAATTAATGTAATACAATATATTTCGGAATAAAACAATAAAAACAGTGGCCACCAGCTTTCTGTCTACATAACAAACCTTTGTAATTTTGGGGTAAATTTTAAAGTGAATTATTTCCTTGTAATGCACATGGTCAATATCCTCAGTGCTAGATTTGGCATTCCTGTTCAACTGTTTGGTTTTGAGAACTTTTCATACAATATTTTGGGTTTTTGATCTTGCAATGTTTTTATTCAAATGCTGCTGATGAGAGGTTACTCCTTGAAAAATTGATATACAGCATAACCAAATTAACCGTTTTATACCCGTTTTTGGTATTGTATTTTGAAACTACTGGGTCGATAACTGCTGGTGGACAGGTCCCCGAGGGTAAAAACAAGCGTGGTCGTCAGACAGATCTTGCCAATAAATTTCTAATATATTTGTCATTGAAACTTCCGATTGTTAAATTCAAAATGGTTTAAAACACCAGGTTTCTTTCCTTGTAATGCATATGGGCGATATCCTCGGTGCTGGATTTGGCATTCCTGTTCGAACTGTTTGGTTTTGATAACTTTTAATTCAATATTTTGGGTTTTTGATCTTCCAATGTTTTGATTCAAATGCTGCTGATGAGAGGTTACTTCTTGAAATATAGATACACAGCATAACCACAATGACCGTTTTATACCCGTTTTTGGTATTGTATTTTAATAGTAAAATTACTAGTATTTATTTAGGCATGGTTGATGAATTTGTTTAAAAATTAATTAATTTTGATTAAGTTTTATCAAATGAAACTTTTTAAAACAAGTTTAATATTATTAATGACATTTTCACTTCTTTTTGCATCTTTGGCGGTTTTGGCCATATGACATGTGTCCTTACTAACCTCAAAGATCACAATGACCCTGACTTGGTACAGGCATTTCAAAAGAAATGGTGGGTAGAAAGGATATAAAATTGACTGTCAACATTATTTTTATCTTTGTGATTGACATATGGCCATAAGAAAACAACGAAATGCTGTCTTTGTCACTGACTTCCCATTAGCTTTCTTCCTATGTATAGGTCTATGTTTATTTGACATCTGATAATCATTAAGAACAATTGTTTTCGATTGGTCGATACTGTAGCTCAGTTGTCATTGTTGTCATTGTATTATGTATTCAGAATCTTTTGTATCACTGTCCTAGTTATTTGTACAGAATTTCGGAAGTAACCCGAAGAGTTGTTCAGTTCTTAACGTTCTTTTCTTCTGTCTTTAAAGCCTTTTTCAATATATTTTTTTTCAAGGCAGGTACTGACTTTTGGAAATAATGCCCTTGCTTACAACTAAATCAGAATCTTAATCTGTACATTTTCTACGTATACTCAGGAAAAATAACTACGGATGTATTACGAATGGTCCTCAATTCATCCGTAAAGCATAAATTTTTCATCCGTAAAACGGTTATTTCATGCACGTCTTTATTTTATCCGTAATGAACTGTCCGTACAACGGATGAACATTTACAGATGAATATCATTCCGTCCGTATTTCATTTGTAGCTCAAACCATCCGTAAAACATTCGTATTTCATCCGCTTTTCTTCCGTATCATGAACATACTATTTTTATAGAAAAATTTCCCGAAAACAATCTACAATTAAGAGCGTGTTCATAAGAAAACCATGCAAAATCGTCCAATAGCAATGTTTTCATTTTTGTAAAAGGTATAGGGCAACTGAAAGACCATCCTATAAGACTTATTCATGTAAATTTTTTCCTTCTTAAAATCAAAGATGGTCGCCCTACAGGCTTCAATAGCTATAAATAGCATTCATCTGATTTTCGGTGATTTCAATTAAAAAAAAAATGAAAATAAGACATTTTCATTGTGATTTTTTTTTGTTTACGTATATTTAATGACAATTGTAACAATATGTTTTGAAATAGTGATGTTTTGTCTTTCAAATTCAGTGCAATTTTCGTAATTCATAATTTTGGTTCCTCTGGTACCTTTATGTAGGACTTGGGCAGTATTCCAGACTGTTCAAAAATGCTGAAATTTGTTATTTTTAAAGGTACTTATTGTCCGAGGTAACGCTTTTTTATCCCTATCTTTTAGAAATTCAAAAACAATAACATATCAGGACAAACATATCAAAAGCCGAGCTGGGATTTTAAATTTTGACTTAGCCACAGTTCCAGGAAACAATGACATGTTTGAATGATTTTACATAAATTCCCATTTTTAGGGAATCAGTTTAAAAATCTGAATGTGTTTGCTATGAAACAAAATACATTTAGAACATGTGATACAACATATGATCACAATACAAGTACAATTTAAGGGTTGGGAAAGACATATATTTGGGGATTAAGGGTGAAAGATGGGAATATCTGTGTATTTTGATGAAATGTACAGAAATGACCAACTTTAGGGGTCTATTTTTCATTAATGAAGGGTTGGACGATTAATATGGAATATGTTTCCAAATGACTGCCATATGGTCTGTACAAAAACATATTTGTAACTTTGCATTCGGTCACCCCTTACATGTTACAGCATTACAAAAATGAAGATTTGGCCATTTTAGCACATGGCTAAAATGGGCTTCGGGGGCCTAATAGTGGCATCTTTTTGAAATAACTTAAAGATGTACAGAACACCAGTCTTTATAGTCCAAATGTATATAAATGTTTATGAAAGAAAAAACATCACTTTTTCAAAAAATATTGATGCAATTTTAATTCCATCTATGTAAACTGAAAAAATCACAATGAAAATGTCTATTTTTCAAATAAAATTTGATTGAAATAACCGATAAATCAGATGAAAGCTATATATAGCTATTGAGGCCTGTAGGGTGGCCATCTTGAATTTTTCGAAAAAATAAATTTGCCTGAATAAGTCTTATAGGATGGATTTTTAGTTGCAATATACCTTTTACATAATTAAAAACCTTGCTACTGGACAAAATTTACAATTTTGCATGGTTTTCGCATGAACAGGCTCTTAATGCTTATCATGCTTATGACGTAAATCATTTGGAAACAAAAATACATTCTGGATGAATTTCATCCGTAAACCATTTGTAATACGGATGGTTATATACGGATGATAAACGTCCGTGTGCTCGATTTTCCGCATTCATCCATTTACGGGTGAATTACAGATGGTTTACGAATGAAAACATCCGCAGCTATTTTTCCTGAGTACAGTGAACAAATGAACTTGATCTACCTTCCAAATATATTTTTTTATGTTGAATAGCGTGAGTGAGTGAGTGAGTTGGTGTTTTACGCCCGTGCAACGCTATATAGGTTATTTACAGGCGATGAACATGAAAAGGATGATAAAATGAACATGAAATGATGATAAATGAAATATGGAGATGGGGTGGGAAACAAAGGACCGGTAAATTTTGAAAAACCACAGGAAAAAGGGGAGAGGTGGGTAGGGGCGGAAAATTTAGCCTATGTGGTGCACTACTGGGCGGTCCACAAAGGGGTCTTTTACGTGCATGAAGCGTGGCACTCTCCACACACGTTGGCCCACTATGGTCGGCGGTCAGGGTTTCCGTATTATAGACCTGACAACCCCCGCGGACGAGGGCTACCCTATTCAGCCACCTAGGGTACACACTTGGTCGCTCTGTGGGCTGAGCACTGACCCGACGTCAGAATCCCAAGACCCTTAGTCGCCTCTTACGACAAGCTAGGCTGTCGCCTCTTACGACAAGCTAGGCTCTGCTGCGGGCCTATTCGCCA
>CAXARO010000168.1:10000-21446 GCA_963971305.1 Arcuatula senhousia | reverse complement strand
GGTAGCGGTCCGAAAATCTTATAATATGCATTAATAGGCCCTGCGTGGGTATATAAATAATGACCCCCGACTTTTTCCGCCCCTTTCAATCGAGAAGGGGGTAGGGGGATATGAAAGGGGGGTCATGGGGCTACATGGCCCAGTCGGACCTTTTCACTGTAAATGTCCGTGTCCGAACGGGTAGCGGTCCGAAAATCTTATAATATGCATTAATAGGCCCTGCGTGGGTATATAAATAATGACCCCCGACTTTTTCCGCCCCTTTCAATCGAGAAGGGGGTAGGGGGATATGAAAGGGGGGTCATGGGGCTACATGGCCCAGTCGGACCTTTTCACTGTAAATGTCCGTGTCCGAACGGGTAGCGGTCCGAAAATCTTATAATATGCATTAATAGGCCCTGCGTGGGTATATAAATAATGACCCCCGACTTTTTCCGCCCCTTTCAATCGAGAAGGGGGTAGGGGGATATGAAAGGGGGGTCATGGGGCTACATGGCCCAGTCGGACCTTTTCACTGTAAATGTCCGTGTCCGAACGGGTAGCGGTCCGAAAATCTTATAATATGCATTAATAGGCCCTGCGTGGGTATATAAATAATGACCCCCGACTTTTTCCGCCCCTTTCAATCGAGAAGGGGGTAGGGGGATATGAAAGGGGGGTCATGGGGCTACATGGCCCAGTCGGACCTTTTCACTGTAAATGTCCGTGTCCGAACGGGTAGCGGTCCGAAAATCTTATAATATGCATTAATGGGCCCTGCGTGGGTATATAAATAATGACCCCCGACTTTTTCCGCCCCTTTCAATCGAGAAGGGGGTAGGGGGATATGAAAGGGGGGTCATGGGGCTACATGGCCCAGTCGGACCTTTTCACTGTAAATGTCCGTGTCCGAACGGGTAGCGGTCCGAAAATCTTATAATATGCATTAATAGGCCCTGCGTGGGTATATAAATAATGACCCCCGACTTTTTCCGCCCCTTTCAATCGAGAAGGGGGTAGGGGGATATGAAAGGGGGGTCATGGGGCTACATGGCCCAGTCGGACCTTTTCACTGTAAATGTCCGTGTCCGAACGGGTAGCGGTCCGAAAATCTTATAATATGCATTAATAGGCCCTGCGTGGGTATATAAATAATGACCCCCGACTTTTTCCGCCCCTTTCAATCGAGAAGGGGGTAGGGGGATATGAAAGGGGGGTCATGGGGCTACATGGCCCAGTCGGACCTTTTCACTGTAAATGTCCGTGTCCGAACGGGTAGCGGTCCGAAAATCTTATAATATGCATTAATAGGCCCTGCGTGGGTATATAAATAATGACCCCCGACTTTTTCCGCCCCTTTCAATCGAGAAGGGGGTAGAGGGGATATGAAAGGGGGGTCATGGGGCTACATGGCCCAGTCGGACCTTTTCACTGTAAATGTCCGTGTCCGAACGGGTAGCGGTCCGAAAATCTTATAATATGCATTAATAGGCCCTGCGTGGGTATATAAATAATGACCCCCGACTTTTTCCGCCCCTTTCAATCGAGAAGGGGGTAGGGGGATATGAAAGGGGGGTCATGGGGCTACATGGCCCAGTCGGACCTTTTCACTGTAAATGTCCGTGTCCGAACGGGTAGCGGTCCGAAAATCTTATAATATGCATTAATAGGCCCTGCGTGGGTATATAAATAATGACCCCCGACTTTTTCCGCCCCTTTCAATCGAGAAGGGGGTAGGGGGATATGAAAGGGGGGTCATGGGGCTACATGGCCCAGTCGGACCTTTTCACTGTAAATGTCCGTGTCCGAACGGGTAGCGGTCCGAAAATCTTATAATATGCATTAATAGGCCCTGCGTGGGTATATAAATAATGACCCCCGACTTTTTCCGCCCCTTTCAATCGAGAAGGGGGTAGGGGGATATGAAAGGGGGGTCATGGGGCTACATGGCCCAGTCGGACCTTTTCACTGTAAATGTCCGTGTCCGAACGGGTAGCGGTCCGAAAATCTTATAATATGCATTAATAGGCCCTGCGTGGGTATATAAATAATGACCCCCGACTTTTTCCGCCCCTTTCAATCGAGAAGGGGGTAGGGGGATATGAAAGGGGGGTCATGGGGCTACATGGCCCAGTCGGACCTTTTCACTGTAAATGTCCGTGTCCGAACGGGTAGCGGTCCGAAAATCTTATAATATGCATTAATAGGCCCTGCGTGGGTATATAAATAATGACCCCCGACTTTTTCCGCCCCTTTCAATCGAGAAGGGGGTAGGGGGATATGAAAGGGGGGTCATGGGGCTACATGGCCCAGTCGGACCTTTTCACTGTAAATGTCCGTGTCCGAACGGGTAGCGGTCCGAAAATCTTATAATATGCATTAATGGGCCCTGCGTGGGTATATAAATAATGACCCCCGACTTTTTCCGCCCCTTTCAATCGAGAAGGGGGTAGGGGGATATGAAAGGGGGGTCATGGGGCTACATGGCCCAGTCGGACCTTTTCACTGTAAATGTCCGTGTCCGAACGGGTAGCGGTCCGAAAATCTTATAATATGCATTAATAGGCCCTGCGTGGGTATATAAATAATGACCCCCGACTTTTTCCGCCCCTTTCAATCGAGAAGGGGGTAGGGGGATATGAAAGGGGGGTCATGGGGCTACATGGCCCAGTCGGACCTTTTCACTGTAAATGTCCGTGTCCGAACGGGTAGCGGTCCGAAAATCTTATAATATGCATTAATAGGCCCTGCGTGGGTATATAAATAATGACCCCCGACTTTTTCCGCCCCTTTCAATCGAGAAGGGGGTAGGGGGATATGAAAGGGGGGTCATGGGGCTACATGGCCCAGTCGGACCTTTTCACTGTAAATGTCCGTGTCCGAACGGGTAGCGGTCCGAAAATCTTATAATATGCATTAATAGGCCCTGCGTGGGTATATAAATAATGACCCCCGACTTTTTCCGCCCCTTTCAATCGAGAAGGGGGTAGGGGGATATGAAAGGGGGGTCATGGGGCTACATGGCCCAGTCGGACCTTTTCACTGTAAATGTCCGTGTCCGAACGGGTAGCGGTCCGAAAATCTTATAATATGCATTAATAGGCCCTGCGTGGGTATATAAATAATGACCCCCGACTTTTTCCGCCCCTTTCAATCGAGAAGGGGGTAGGGGGATATGAAAGGGGGGTCATGGGGCTACATGGCCCAGTCGGACCTTTTCACTGTAAATGTCCGTGTCCGAACGGGTAGCGGTCCGAAAATCTTATAATATGCATTAATAGGCCCTGCGTGGGTATATAAATAATGACCCCCGACTTTTTCCGCCCCTTTCAATCGAGAAGGGGGTAGGGGGATATGAAAGGGGGGTCATGGGGCTACATGGCCCAGTCGGACCTTTTCACTGTAAATGTCCGTGTCCGAACGGGTAGCGGTCCGAAAATCTTATAATATGCATTAATAGGCCCTGCGTGGGTATATAAATAATGACCCCCGACTTTTTCCGCCCCTTTCAATCGAGAAGGGGGTAGGGGGATATGAAAGGGGGGTCATGGGGCTACATGGCCCAGTCGGACCTTTTCACTGTAAATGTCCGTGTCCGAACGGGTAGCGGTCCGAAAATCTTATAATATGCATTAATAGGCCCTGCGTGGGTATATAAATAATGACCCCCGACTTTTTCCGCCCCTTTCAATCGAGAAGGGGGTAGGGGGATATGAAAGGGGGGTCATGGGGCTACATGACCCAGTCGGACCTTTTCACTGTAAATGTCTGTGTCCGAACGGGTAGCGGTCCGAAAATCTTATAATATGCATTAATGGGCCCTGCGTGGGTATATAAATAATGACCCCCGACTTTTTCCGCCCCTTTCAATCGAGAAGGGGGTAGGGGGATATGAAAGGGGGGTCATGGGGCTACATGGCCCAGTCGGACCTTTTCACTGTAAATGTCCGTGTCCGAACGGGTAGCGGTCCGAAAATCTTATAATATGCATTAATAGGCCCTGCGTGGGTATATAAATAATGACCCCCGACTTTTTACGCCCCTTTCAATCGAGAAGGGGGTAGGGGGATATGAAAGGGGGGTCATGGGGCTACATGGCCCAGTCGGACCTTTTCACTGTAAATGTCCGTGTCCGAGCGGGTAGCGGTCCGAAAATCTTATAATATGCATTAATAGGCCCTGCGTGGGTATATAAATAATGACCCCCGACTTTTTCCACCCCTTTCAATCGAGAAGGGGGTAGGGGGATATGAAAGGGGGGTCATGGGGCTACATGGCCCAGTCGGACCTTTTCACTGTAAATGTCCGTGTCCGAACGGGTAGCGGTCCGAAAATCTTATAATATGCATTAATAGGCCCTGCGTGGGTATATAAATAATGACCCCCGACTTTTTCCGCCCCTTTCAATCGAGAAGGGGGTAGGGGGATATGAAAGGGGGGTCATGGGGCTACATGGCCCAGTCGGACCTTTTCACTGTAAATGTCCGTGTCCGAACGGGTAGCGGTCCGAAAATCTTATAATATGCATTAATAGGCCCTGCGTGGGTATATAAATAATGACCCCCGACTTTTTCCGCCCCTTTCAATCGAGAAGGGGGTAGGGGGATATGAAAGGGGGGTCATGGGGCTACATGACCCAGTCGGACCTTTTCACTGTAAATGTCCGTGTCCGAACGGGTAGCGGTCCGAAAATCTTATAATATGCATTAATAGGCCCTGCGTGGGTATATGAATAATGACCCCCGACTTTTTCCGCCCCTTTCAATCGAGAAGGGGGTAGGGGGATATGAAAGGGGGGTCATGGGGCTACATGGCCCAGTCGGACCTTTTCACTGTAAATGTCCGTGTCCGAACGGGTAGCGGTCCGAAAATCTTATAATATGCATTAATAGGCCCTGCGTGGGTATATGAATAATGACCCCCGACTTTTTCCGCCCCTTTCAATCGAGAAGGGGGTAGGGGGATATGAAAGGGGGGTCATGGGGCTACATGGCCCAGTCGGACCTTTTCACTGTAAATGTCCGTGTCCGAACGGGTAGCGGTCCGAAAATCTTATAATATGCATTAATGGGCCCTGCGTGGGTATATAAATAATGACCCCCGACTTTTTCCGCCCCTTTCAATCGAGAAGGGGGTAGGGGGATATGAAAGGGGGGTCATGGGGCTACATGGCCCAGTCGGACCTTTTCACTGTAAATGTCCGTGTCCGAACGGGTAGCGGTCCGAAAATCTTATAATATGCATTAATGGGCCCTGCGTGGGTATATAAATAATGACCCCCGACTTTTTCCGCCCCTTTCAATCGAGAAGGGGGTAGGGGGATATGAAAGGGGGGTCATGGGGCTACATGGCCCAGTCGGACCTTTTCACTGTAAATGTCCGTGTCCGAACGGGTAGCGGTCCGAAAATCTTATAATATGCATTAATAGGCCCTGCGTGGGTATATAAATAATGACCCCCGACTTTTTACGCCCCTTTCAATCGAGAAGGGGGTAGGGGGATATGAAAGGGGGGTCATGGGGCTACATGGCCCAGTCGGACCTTTTCACTGTAAATGTCCGTGTCCGAGCGGGTAGCGGTCCGAAAATCTTATAATATGCATTAATAGGCCCTGCGTGGGTATATAAATAATGACCCCCGACTTTTTCCACCCCTTTCAATCGAGAAGGGGGTAGGGGGATATGAAAGGGGGGTCATGGGGCTACATGGCCCAGTCGGACCTTTTCACTGTAAATGTCCGTGTCCGAACGGGTAGCGGTCCGAAAATCTTATAATATGCATTAATAGGCCCTGCGTGGGTATATAAATAATGACCCCCGACTTTTTCCGCCCCTTTCAATCGAGAAGGGGGTAGGGGGATATGAAAGGGGGTCATGGGGCTACATGGCCCAGTCGGACCTTTTCACTGTAAATGTCCGTGTCCGAACGGGTAGCGGTCCGAAAATCTTATAATATGCATTAATAGGCCCTGCGTGGGTATATAAATAATGACCCCCGACTTTTTCCGCCCCTTTCAATCGAGAAGGGGGTAGGGGGATATGAAAGGGGGGTCATGGGGCTACATGACCCAGTCGGACCTTTTCACTGTAAATGTCCGTGTCCGAACGGGTAGCGGTCCGAAAATCTTATAATATGCATTAATAGGCCCTGCGTGGGTATATGAATAATGACCCCCGACTTTTTCCGCCCCTTTCAATCGAGAAGGGGGTAGGGGGATATGAAAGGGGGGTCATGGGGCTACATGGCCCAGTCGGACCTTTTCACTGTAAATGTCCGTGTCCGAACGGGTAGCGGTCCGAAAATCTTATAATATGCATTAATAGGCCCTGCGTGGGTATATGAATAATGACCCCCGACTTTTTCCGCCCCTTTCAATCGAGAAGGGGGTAGGGGGATATGAAAGGGGGGTCATGGGGCTACATGGCCCAGTCGGACCTTTTCACTGTAAATGTCCGTGTCCGAACGGGTAGCGGTCCGAAAATCTTATAATATGCATTAATGGGCCCTGCGTGGGTATATAAATAATGACCCCCGACTTTTTCCGCCCCTTTCAATCGAGAAGGGGGTAGGGGGATATGAAAGGGGGGTCATGGGGCTACATGGCCCAGTCGGACCTTTTCACTGTAAATGTCCGTGTCCGAACGGGTAGCGGTCCGAAAATCTTATAATATGCATTAATAGGCCCTGCGTGGGTATATAAATAATGACCCCCGACTTTTTCCGCCCCTTTCAATCGAGAAGGGGGTAGGGGGATATGAAAGGGGGGTCATGGGGCTACATGGCCCAGTCGGACCTTTTCACTGTAAATGTCCGTGTCCGAACGGGTAGCGGTCCGAAAATCTTATAATATGCATTAATAGGCCCTGCGTGGGTATATGAATAATGACCCCCGACTTTTTCCGCCCCTTTCAATCGAGAAGGGGGTAGGGGGATATGAAAGGGGGGTCATGGGGCTACATGACCCAGTCGGACCTTTTCACTGTAAATGTCCGTGTCCGAACGGGTAGCGGTCCGAAAATCTTATAATATGCATTAATGGGCCCTGCGTGTGTATATAAATAATGACCCCCGACTTTTTCCGCCCCTTTCAATCGAGAAGGGGGTAGAGGGATATGAAAGGGGGTCATGGGGCTACATGGCCCAGTCGGACCTTTTCACTGTAAATGTCCGTGTCCGAACGGGTAGCGGTCCGAAAATCTTATAATATGCATTAATAGGCCCTGCGTGGGTATATAAATAATGACCCCCGACTTTTTCCGCCCCTTTCAATCGAGAAGGGGGTAGGGGGATATGAAAGGGGGGTCATGGGGCTACATGACCCAGTCGGAACTTTTCACTGTAAATGTCCGTGTCCGAACGGGTAGCGGTCCGAAAATCTTATAATATGCATTAATAGGCCCTGCGTGGGTATATAAATAATGACCCCCGACTTTTTCCGCCCCTTTCAATCGAGAAGGGGGTAGGGGGATATGAAAGGGGGGTCATGGGGCTACATGGCCCAGTCGGACCTTTTCACTGTAAATGTCCGTGTCCGAACGGGTAGCGGTCCGAAAATCTTATAATATGCATTAATAGGCCCTGCGTGGGTATATGAATAATGACCCCCGACTTTTTCCGCCCCTTTCAATCGAGAAGGGGGTAGGAAGATATGAAAGGGGGGTCATGGGGCTACATGACCCAGTCGGACCTTTTCACTGTAAATGTCCGTGTCCGAACGGGTAGCGGTCCGAAAATCTTATAATATGCATTAATAGGCCCTGCGTGGGTATATAAATAATGACCCCCGACTTTTTCCGCCCCTTTCAATCGAGAAGGGGGTAGGGGGATATGAAAGGGGGGTCATGGGGCTACATGGCCCAGTCGGACCTTTTCACTGTAAATGTCCGTGTCCGAACGGGTAGCGGTCCGAAAATCTTATAATATGCATTAATGGGCCCTGCGTGGGTATATAAATAATGACCCCCGACTTTTTCCGCCCCTTTCAATCGAGAAGGGGGTAGGGGGATATGAAAGGGGGGTCATGGGGCTACATGGCCCAGTCGGACCTTTTCACTGTAAATGTCCGTGTCCGAACGGGTAGCGGTCCGAAAATCTTATAATATGCATTAATAGGCCCTGCGTGGGTATATAAATAATGACCCCCGACTTTTTCCGCCCCTTTCAATCGAGAAGGGGGTAGGGGGATATGAAAGGGGGGTCATGGGGCTACATGGCCCAGTCGGACCTTTTCACTGTAAATGTCCGTGTCCGAACGGGTAGCGGTCCGAAAATCTTATAATATGCATTAATAGGCCCTGCGTGGGTATATGAATAATGACCCCCGACTTTTTCCGCCCCTTTCAATCGAGAAGGGGGTAGGGGGATATGAAAGGGGGGTCATGGGGCTACATGACCCAGTCGGACCTTTTCACTGTAAATGTCCGTGTCCGAACGGGTAGCGGTCCGAAAATCTTATAATATGCATTAATGGGCCCTGCGTGGGTATATAAATAATGACCCCCGACTTTTTCCGCCCCTTTCAATCGAGAAGGGGGTAGGGGGATATGAAAGGGGGGTCATGGGGCTACATGTCCCAGTCGGACCTTTTCACTGTAAATGTCCGTGTCCGAACGGGTAGCGGTCCGAAAATCTTATAATATGCATTAATAGGCCCTGCGTGGGTATATAAATAATGACCCCCGACTTTTTCCGCCCCTTTCAATCGAGAAGGGGGTAGGGGGATATGAAAGGGGGTTCATGGGGCTACATGGCCCAGTCGGACCTTTTCACTGTAAATGTCCGTGTCCGAACGGGTAGCGGTCCGAAAATCTTATAATATGCATTAATAGGCCCTGCGTGGGTATATAAATAATGACCCCCGACTTTTTCCGCCCCTTTCAATCGAGAAGGGGGTAGGGGGATATGAAAGGGGGGTCATGGGGCTACATGACCCAGTCGGACCTTTTCACTGTAAATGTCCGTGTCCGAACGGGTAGCGGTCCGAAAATCTTATAATATGCATTAATGGGCCCTGCGTGGGTATATAAATAATGACCCCCGACTTTTTCCGCCCCTTTCAATCGAGAAGGGGGTAGGGGGATATGAAAGGGGGGTCATGGGGCTACATGGCCCAGTCGGACCTTTTCACTGTAAATGTCCGTGTCCGAACGGGTAGCGGTCCGAAAATCTTATAATATGCATTAATGGGCCCTGCGTGGGTATATAAATAATGACCCCCGACTTTTTACGCCCCTTTCAATCGAGAAGGGGGTAGGGGGATATGAAAGGGGGGTCATGGGGCTACATGGCCCAGTCGGACCTTTTCACTGTAAATGTCCGTGTCCGAGCGGGTAGCGGTCCGAAAATCTTATAATATGCATTAATAGGCCCTGCGTGGGTATATAAATAATGACCCCCGACTTTTTCCACCCCTTTCAATCGAGAAGGGGGTAGGGGGATATGAAAGGGGGGTCATGGGGCTACATGGCCCAGTCGGACCTTTTCACTGTAAATGTCCGTGTCCGAACGGGTAGCGGTCCGAAAATCTTATAATATGCATTAAAGGCCCTGCGTGGGTATATAAATAATGACCCCCGACTTTTTCCGCCCCTTTCAATCGAGAAGGGGGTAGAGGGATATGAAAGGGGGGTCATGGGGCTACATGGCCCAGTCGGACCTTTTCACTGTAAATGTCCGTGTCCGAACGGGTAGCGGTCCGAAAATCTTATAATATGCATTAATAGGCCCTGCGTGGGTATATAAATAATGACCCCCGACTTTTTCCGCCCCTTTCAATCGAGAAGGGGGTAGGGGGATATGAAAGGGGGGTCATGGGGCTACATGACCCAGTCGGACCTTTTCACTGTAAATGTCCGTGTCCGAACGGGTAGCGGTCCGAAAATCTTATAATATGCATTAATAGGCCCTGCGTGGGTATATAAATAATGACCCCCGACTTTTTCCGCCCCTTTCAATCGAGAAGGGGGTAGGGGGATATGAAAGGGGGGTCATGGGGCTACATGGCCCAGTCGGACCTTTTCACTGTAAATGTCCGTGTCCGAACGGGTAGCGGTCCGAAAATCTTATAATATGCATTAATAGGCCCTGCGTGGGTATATGAATAATGACCCCCGACTTTTTCCGCCCCTTTCAATCGAGAAGGGGGTAGGGGGATATGAAAGGGGGGTCATGGGGCTACATGACCCAGTCGGACCTTTTCACTGTAAATGTCCGTGTCCGAACGGGTAGCGGTCCGAAAATCTTATAATATGCATTAATAGGCCCTGCGTGGGTATATAAATAATGACCCCCGACTTTTTCCGCCCCTTTCAATCGAGAAGGGGGTAGCGGGATATGAAAGGGGGGTCATGGGGCTACATGGCCCAGTCGGACCTTTTCACTGTAAATGTCCGTGTCCGAACGGGTAGCGATCCGAAAATCTTATAATATGCATTAATAGGCCCTGCGTGGGTATATAAATAATGACCCCCGACTTTTTCCGCCCCTTTCAATCGAGAAGGGGGTAGGGGGATATGAAAGGGGGGTCATGGGGCTACATGGCCCAGTCGGACCTTTTCACTGTAAATGTCCGTGTCCGAACGGGTAGCGGTCCGAAAATCTTATAATATGCATTAATAGGCCCTGCGTGGGTATATGAATAATGACCCCCGACTTTTTCCGCCCCTTTCAATCGAGAAGGGGGTAGGGGGATATGAAAGGGGGGTCATGGGGCTACATGACCCAGTCGGACCTTTTCACTGTAAATGTCCGTGTCCGAACGGGTAGCGGTCCGAAAATCTTATAATATGCATTAATGGGCCCTGCGTGGGTATATAAATAATGACCCCCGACTTTTTCCGCCCCTTTCAATCGAGAAGGGGGTAGGGGGATATGAAAGGGGGGTCATGGGGCTACATGGCCCAGTCGGACCTTTTCACTGTAAATGTCCGTGTCCGAACGGGTAGCGGTCCGAAAATCTTATAATATGCATTAATAGGCCCTGCGTGGGTATATAAATAATGACCCCCGACTTTTTCCGCCCCTTTCAATCGAGAAGGGGGTAGGGGGATATGAAAGGGGGGTCATGGGGCTACATGGCCCAGTCGGACCTTTTCACTGTAAATGTCCGTGTCCGAACGGGTAGCGGTCCGAAAATCTTATAATATGCATTAATAGGCCCTGCGTGGGTATATAAATAATGACCCCCGACTTTTTCCACCCCTTTCAATCGAGATGGGGGTAGGGCGATATGAAAGGGGGGTCATGGGGCTACATGGCCCAGTCGGACCTTTTCACTGTAAATGTCCGTGTCCGAACGGGTAGCGGTCCGAAAATCTTATAATATGCATTAATAGGCCCTGCGTGGGTATATAAATAATGACCCCCGACTTTTTCCGCCCCTTTCAATCGAGAAGGGGGTAGGGGGATATGAAAGGGGGGTCATGGGGCTACATGGCCCAGTCGGACCTTTTCACTGTAAATGTCCGTG
>CAXARO010000167.1:0-60125 GCA_963971305.1 Arcuatula senhousia | reverse complement strand
TGAAAATAAAATATAAAAAAAATAAAAGTAATTGGATAACTTTAAGTTATGGTGGTTAGACTAAAGTAAACAGACAGCATGGACACAGATGACGACAACAACAGCATCATACCTGTATTACCATTATATGTCAGCAATTTTTTTGCCGTTGTCTAAAAACAAATTAGTTGAGAATGCAAAATTCAAACAGTTATTAAATGCATAGACATTCATTTTCATTGTTTTAAGTGAAGAAGGCACTTGTCCATTAGACAAGGATCAATGACCCCGCCATTCTTAAACAGGATGCAGATGCCAGACAGGTCTGAAAGTTCATTAGGACGTACAATTTGTCATACTGAACCATCTTACCAAGTTTCAAGTCATTCTCATGTACTGTTTCCAAGAAAAGCTTAATGGAAATTTTCATGTAAATTTTACATCTTTACAAACAAAGTCCCAAACACATAACAGGCAGTACAAGTCTGACAGATCTGAATGTCAATAAGACATCCAGTTTGTCATACTGAACCATCTTACCAAGTTTCATATCATATTCATGTATGGTGTCTGAGAAAAGCTTGACAGAAATTTGTATGAACGGACAGACATTATAAATTAAAACTTAATGCCCTTGACATGTTGTCCCTGGGGCATAAAAACAAAATGAATTGCTCATATAACTTAAATGCCTGAACTCAAGGCTGTAAGGCAAAAACAACTTTTTTGACACTGAAAGGATCTTAGTTTTATAACAGGTCATCAAAGAACATTTTTTAACTTAATGCAGTTGAGAGTAGAGTTCATATACCCCCAAAATCAATCCTATATATCATTGTCAAATTCTATAGCAATTGAACAGCTGGAACCAAAGTGATTGTTGGAACAAATAATAAATTTGAATTTTTTGCCCCAATAAACATGATAAAAAGCAATCTGATGCCTATAACTAAAGTTATCATGGGAACACTTTAGTTAACAAACAAAGACAACGACAACACCTTTTTTGTGGTTGTATGAAAATCTGGATATATGTTTTTTTTTCCTTTTTAAGAGTCAATAACATGTTTTAGCGGTGGGTGGAGAGGGAGTACCTTTGGGAAACCAGAAACACACAATTAATTTATTTTTGCCTAAAGTTTTTGTGGTCAAATAAAACCTTTTTTTTATTTAAAGGATCATAACCTCTATAAGGGGTCATCTGAAGACATTTTCTAAATGAAGTCTTTTGTAGTGCTCAATAAGCTGAATATAAAAGCAAGCAAGAGCTTTTCTTCATTTTGGCCAAACAAAACATGTGTTACCTATTACATGTATGTCTGAATAAAAAGCTTCTCCAAGCGCAGTATGCTATGACAGCAAAACATTGAACCTTGTACCTTTAAGGCCCAATATGGATAGTCAATTGCTCTTGCCACATGCATCCCATGGTGGACTGACAAAGGTTTTTGACACATGCCTTCTTTGGTGGACTTTCCATCCACACTTTACAAGAATTCTTTAAGATTTAAAACTATTCTAAAGGCAAATGGAAGCAAGGAATCTGTGAGCTACTGCTCACTCAGTATACCCCCGCTACCCCCAAAATGAACTATGTCAGTTAACAGGAAGTAGCTATCATACGGACCTCATTTGGATACTGGCAAAAAAGGACCTCATACTAAACTCATATACCAAATTTCTAGTCACTGTGGTATATATGTAGTTGATGAGAAAAATGTAAAAAAAAAATTCAACAATTGATTAGTAATGTTGAAAATTAACTAAGTTGATAAAGAAAGTAGTGGCCAACGGACCTAATTTCAGTACTCGCAAAAAAGGACCTCATACTGAACTGTATACCAAATTTCAAGTCACTATGATATGCAGTTGCTGAGAAAAATGTTAGGAAAATTTTCAACAATTGACTATGTCGGTAACAGGAAGTAGATATCTGACAGACCTAATTTCGGTACTTGCTATATACAACCTAAAACTGAACTCATAAACCGTATTTCAAGTCACTGTGATATATAGTGGCTGAGAAAAATGTTACAAAATATCATCAATTAACTAGTAATGTTGAAAAAAAATGACAACAAAGTTCCAGACAATAAATTTTCCTCAGCCGGGCGCGTGTTTCATCTATTCATGACTCATCAGAGGTGCTCAACAAAAATATTAAAAATGCCAAACACTACTTGATAATGGAAGAGCATAGAATAATTAAACCAAAAATACCACAACCACAAGTGTGGCCACTAAAAGTATATCTCGCCTGTCGTCACCATCACTCAACTCAACTACAAGCTTTCATTTCTTGATATAAACACAAAAAGTGTCTGTATGCCTTATATCAGATGCCAAGCTATTATACTTTTCAGGCAATTCATAATGTCCACACAAGTATTGCAAAAAGGTTTTGGCCCGAAAAAAGACCTAAGTTCACAAAGTCACTGGAGCGTGAAAATGGGGTCAGGGTCACACAGCATGGTGACAGTTGGGTAGACCGTAACCTGAACTGTCTCTATACCAAATATCAGATGCCTAGCTATTATACTTTCCCAGCAATTCATCGTCCAAAAAATGTTTATGGCCTGAAAAAAGACCTAAGTTCACAGAGTCACTGGAGCGTAAAACTGAGGTCAGGGTCAAAAGGCATGGTGATGGTTGCATAGATCTGACCTTAACTGTCTGTATACCAAATATCAGATGACTAGCTATTATACTTTTCCAGCAATTCATCGTCCACAAAAGTCTTACAAAAAAGTTTATGGCCTGCAAAAGACCTAAGTGCACAGAGTCATTGGAGCATGAAAATGGGGTCAGGGTCACACGGCATTGTGACAGTTGCAAAGACCATAACCTGATTTGTCTGTATACCAAATATCAGATGCCTAGCTATTATACTTTTCCAGAAATTTATTGTTCACAAAAGTCATCCCTGCCAGAAAGTAATACCTATGTCTTGCCTTCCACGACTATTTGTCGCAGGCGAGACAAAAATGGGGAACCAAATTATTACTAAGATGATCAACCTATGTCTGGGGTAGGAAGAACCTTAGGGATTAGACAATTTTGAAATTTAAACGGATAATTTAAAGCTTTGATGTGTTCTCTTACACAAAAGTGTTAGTGCCGGAGCAGGCTAACCTCGGGGAATTAAAACTCCACCAGCAGTGCTAACCTTCACGGGTGTTCAAAAATAAAATGACAACAAAGTTCCAGACAATAAATTTTGCTGTGCCTGACGTACGGTGCGTTTCATCTATTCAAGACTCATCAGAGGCGCTCATCCAAAATATTGAAAATGCCAAATACTACTTGATTATGAAGAGCAAAGAACAATTTAACCAAAAATACCAAAATGGGGAACCAAATTATTACTAAGATGATCAATCTATGTCTGGGGATCGAAGGAAGAACCTTAGGGTTTAGACAATTTTAACGGATAATTTAAAGCTTTGACGTGTTCTCCAACACAAAAGTGTTTGTGCCGGAGTGGGCTAACCTCGTGGAATTAAAACTCCACAAGCAGTTTCGATTTTGGCCCCTTATTACGTTACAGGGGGAAAAAGGGGGGGTTGCAAAAATTAATTCTAAATTTTGCATCTGCTATTTGACAAGAACAAACAAGCATAAAAAAATTTCAAAATCGGACCACAAATAAAAAAGTTTTGATTTTGGTCCCCTTTGGCCCCTTATTTCATAACAGGGAAAAAGGGGGCCCAAAATTTATCAGGTTCATTCTTTTACTGTGAGAAGCATTCTTGACAAATTTCACAGCAATTGGCCAACTAGGACCAAAGTTATGGTGGAAACAAATAAAATATTTGAATTTTTTACCCCTTTTGGGCCCCTAATTTCTAAACAAAACAAGAGGCTCTGGGAGCCTGAATCGCTCACCTGAACTACACAGACACATAAATTTTGTAGATATTATTGTGCATAACCATATACGATTTCAATTTCTGAAATATCTTGGCAATAACTCCCACATCAGCAGTCAGATCTTTTCCAAAATTTCAGCACAGGTAGATCTTAATATGCTGATCTTTTTTGATTCTTGCACAATTTTGATATCTGAAACCATTTTTGAGTTATTAGCAAATAAATGCAACTTACCCCTATGTTCTATTTTTAGCCATGGCGGCCATGTTTTTTGGCGAATCAAAAATCTGAACAATGGAGTTGTAGCATATTAGCTGTATGAAACAAGTGTGCCAAGTTAAAATGCAGTTGGTCTTACGGTGTCAGACAAGTTAATCTTTGAAATTCAGGGAAAAAGTAATGAACAAGAGGCTCCCAAGAGCCTGAATCGCTCACCTGAACTACACAGATACATAAATTTGTAGATATTATTGTGCTTAACCATATGCAATTTAATTTTATGAAATATCTTGGTTAGTTTTCAACATATTGGGCTAAATAAGTGAAAAATTTGGCAAAAATTAGGAAAAAGAACAATAACTCCCACATCAGCAGTCAGATCTTTTCCAAAATTTCAGGACAGGTAGATCTTAATATGCTGATCACTTTTGATTCTTGCACAATTTTGATATCTGAAACCAGGACACATTGAACATCGATATCTTGAACGCACATTGCGGCTCTGGGTCACTCCCGGAGCCACGTCTGTCTGAGGGTCGGTTAAACATCTATCGCAAGAAGAATGCTCTGTATTTCAAAAAGCAACGTCGCTATGAACGCTTGGCTGCCACAAGCCAGTTATCCCTGTGGTAACTTTTCTGACACCTCTTGCTTAAAACTCTTAAAGTCAAAAGGATCGATAGGCCACGCTTTCACGGCAAAAAAAATGCAATTTATGTTCTATTTTTAGCAATGGCGGCCATATTTTTTGACGAATCATTAATCCCAACGATAGAATTGTAGCATTTATGCTATAAAACAACTGTGCCAAGTTTGGTTGAAGTTGGATGTATGGTGTCAGACAAGTTCATCTTTGAAATTCAAGGGGAAAAGTAATGAAAAATGGTAAATTTTGACGCTTTAAGGGCCATAACTCCTAAAAGAAATGGTTCTACAGCTTTGACCTTATTACATGAAATGTAGGTTTTGATGTGCTAAATCATATGCAGTTTGAATTTTTAAAATATCTTGTATAGTTTTCAAGATATAGGGCTAAATAATTGCAAAATTTTAAAAAAAATCCAGAAAAGGGGCAATAACTCCTACATCGGTTGTTGGATCTTCTTGAAAATTTCAGAGCAGGTAGATCTTAAGATGCTGATCACTTTTGTCTCCCATCAAAATTTTAATTTCTATAACTTTTTTTGAGTAATTAGCAAAAAACTGCAATTTACCCGTATGCTCTATTTTAAGCCAATGCAGCCATATTTTTTGATGAATCAATCATCCCAACGATAGAATTGTAGCATTTATGCTATAAAACAACAGTGCCAAGTTTGGTTGAAGTTGGATGTATGGTGTCACACAAGTTAATCTTTGAAATTCAGAGGAAAAGTAATGAAAAATGGTAAATTTTGATGCTTTAAGGGGCATAAATCCTAAAAGAAATGGTTCTACAGCTTTGACCTATTTACATGAAATGTAGATTTTGATGTGCTTTATCATATGCAATTTGAATTTTTAAAATATCTTGTGTAGTTTTCAAGATATCGGGCTAAATAAGTGCAAAATTTTGAAAAAATCCAGAAAAAGGGCAATAACTCCTACATCGGTTGTTGGATCTTCTTGAAAATTTCTGGGCAGATAGATCTTGAGGTGGTGAATACTTTAACCCTATGCCAGAATTGTGATATCTGGTACCGTTTTTGAGTTATTAGCAAAAAACTGCAATTTACCCCTATGATCTATTTTTAGCCATGGCGGCCATGTTTTTTTATGAATCAAAAATCCGAACGATAGTTTTGTACACATAATGCTACTAAACAACTGTACCAAGTTTGGTTGCAATTGGACTTATGGTGTTGGACAAGTTAATGTTTGAAAAATTGTTAACAGACGACGACGACGACAGACGACGGACGCCAAGTGATGGTATAAGCTCCCATGAACCTTCGGTCCAGGTGAGCTAAAAAAGGTAAATTTTGTTGTTTTAAGGGCCATAACTCCTAAAAGAAATGGTTCTACAGCTTTGACCTAGTTACATGAAATGTAGATTTTGATGTGCTAAATCATATGCAATTTGAATTTTTAAAATATCTTGTATAGTTTTCAAGATATAGGGCTAAATAAGAGCTAAATTTTGAAAAAATCCAGAAAAAGGGCAATAACTCCTACATCAGTTGTTGGATCTTCTTGAAATTTTTAAAGCAGGTAGATCTTGAGATGCTGATCACTTTTGCCCCCATCAGAATTTTAATATCTGTAACCATTTTTGAGTTATTAGCAAAAAACTGCAATTTACACCTATGTTCTATTTTTAGCCATGGCGGCCATATTTTTTTACGAATCAAAAATCTGAACACTAGAATTGTAGCATTTATGCTATAAAACAACTGTGCCAAGTTTGGTTGAAGTTGGATATATGGTGTCAGACAAGTTCATCTTTGAAATTCAAGGGGAAAAGTAATGAAAAATGGTAAATTTTGACGCTTTAAGGGCCATAACTCCTAAAAGAAATGGTTCTACAGCTTTGACCTAGTTACATGAAATGTAGATTTTGATGTGCTAAATCATATGCAATTTGAATTTTTAAAATATCTTGTATAGTTTTCAAGATATAGGGCTAAATAAGTGCTAAATTTTGAAAAAATCCAGACTAGAGGCTCCCAGGAGCCTGAATTGCTCACCTGATCTTAATGTCAACCCTTTGAAGACTTTGATATAGCTAAATGAGCTGAATGTTTAAGCAATAAAAAGCTTTTCTCTATCTGCAATAGTTTTCATTCCAAAGCAAAAAACACTATTTTTCACCTTTCAAGGGCCATAACCCCTTAAAGGGGTCATCTGACAACTTCGACCCTAAAAAGACTTTTGTAGAGCTAATTAAGCTGAACATTTAAGCAAGCAACATCTTTTCTCTATCTGAAAAAAGTTTTCTTTCTTTAGGCCAAAAACACTATTTTTTGCCTTTAAGGGGCTGTAACCCCTATAAGGGGTCATCTGACAACTTCAACCTTATGGAGGCTTGTGTAGAGCTAAACGAGCTGAACATTTCAGCAAGCAACAACTCTTCTCTATCTGCAATAGTTTTCATCATATAGGCCAAAAATTCTAATTTTTGCCTTTAAGGGGCCGTAACCACTATAAGGGGTCATCTGGCAACTTTGACCCTATGGAAACTTTAGTAGAGCTCAATGAGCTGAACACTTAAGCAAGCAACAACTTTTCTTTATCTGCAATAATTTTCATTCCATAGACCAAAAACACTATTTATTGCCTTTCAGGGGCTGATACCCCTATAAGGGGTCATCTGACAACTTCGACCATATGTGAAAAGCTAAATGAGCTGAACATTTAAGCAAGCAACAGCTTTTCTCTATCTGCAATAGTTTTCATTCTATAGGCCAATGACTCTATTTTTTGCCTTTAAGGGGCCATAACCCCTATAAAGGGTCATCTGACAACTTTGGCCCTATGGAGACTTTTGTAGAGCTAACTGAGCTGAACATTTCAGGAAGCAACAACTCTTCTCTATCTGCAATAGTTTTCATCATATAGGCCAAATATTCTATTTTTTGCCTTTAAGGGGCCATAACCCCTATAAGGGGTCATCTGACAACTTTGGCCCTATGGAGACTTTTGTTGAGCTAAATGAGCTGAACATTTAAGCAAGCAACAACTTTTCTTTATCTGCAATAATTTTCATTCCATAGACCAACAAGGAAATGTGTCAAGATGACACTGATGCCCCGCTGGCAAATAAAATAGAACTGTTATTTTTACCAAATTTGCTAAGTCCAAGGGCCCTAATTTGGGTCAAAATCAGTGGACCGGAATGAAACTCGAACTTGACCTGTAACTCATCATGGTAGACTCACATACCAAAAATCCTTTGAATATATGCAAGGATGTGGAAAAAAGTGCGGAAAACTTTTTTTTACAAAATTTGCTAAGTTAAAGGGCCGTTATTTAGGTCAAAATCAGTGGACCGGAACGAAACTCGAACTTGACCTGTAACTCATCATGGTAGACTCACTTACCAAAAATCTTTTGAATATATGCAAGGATGTGGAAAAAAAATGCCGAAAACTTATTTTTACAAAATTTGCTAAGTTCAAAGGGCTGTAATTTAGGTAAAAATCAGTGGACCAGAACGAAACTCGAACTTGACCTGTAACTCATCATGGTAGACTCACATACCAAAAATCTTTTGAATATATGCAAGGATGTCGAAAAAAAGTGCGGAAAACTAAAGTGTGACGGACGGAGGGACGGACGGACGAACGGACCGAAAAACTATATGCCCCCCAACAAAGTTGGCGGGGCATAAAACACTATTTATTGCCTTTCAGGAGCTGTAACCCCTATAAGGGGTCATCTGACAACTTCGACCATATGGAGACTTGTGTAGAGCTAAATGAGCTGAACATTTAAGCAAGCAACAGCTTTTCTCTATCTGCAATAGTTTTCATTCTATAGGCCAAAAACACTATTTTTGCCTTGAAGGGGCTGAAACCCCTATAAGGGGTCTTCTGACACTTACTTCGATCCTAATAATGGAGACTTTTGTAGAGCTAAATTAGCTGAACATTTAAGCAAGCAACATCTTTTCTCTATCTGCAATAGTTTTCATTCTATAGGCCAATAAAAAGCTACGCATAGCGCAGCATGATACGACCGCAACAAGATGAACCCTGTACATTGGAGGCCCAATATGGATAGTCTATTGCTTTGGTCACATGCAGCCCATGGTGGACTTACAAAGCTTTTTTACACATGCATCCTATGGTGGACTTTAAAATGCATATTTGACACATATATATTTACAATAACATTTTATAGAAAAAAAATCTTATTTCTAAATTCATTGACATTTTTTACACAATTTAGCCCCTTTTGGCCCTTTTTTTTTAAAAAAGGTTAGGACCACAAACCCCAGATGAAATAAAAAGCTTCCTTCAGTGTAATCATCATATCTAAACTTCATAACAATTGGCTGGCCCACTACAGCTAAATTTCTTGTGTAAAACCATTTGCCTTGACCAACTTTTAAAAATGGTGTTTTTTGCCCCTTCGACCCTTTATATCTCAAAAACAGTAAGATATATTGCAAATCTGATTGAAAAATGCAGGCAGGGATTTTCACAAGGATTCCAATGAAAAAAAGATTTTGAAAATCTGACCACAAATAAAAAAGTTGATTTTTTGGGTGTGGCCCGTCTTTGGCCCCTTGTAGCAATGTAACGGTTCAATATACATCAAAACCATTGACACATTTTGTTGACAGAATTTAATGAGGAATTCAATAAAAAAAGAATTTTCAAAATATATTGAATAATAAACATTCTACAACAGTTTTGTTAATACACCCGTTTTAGCCCCTTTTGGCCCTTTTTTCCAAAACGGTAAGGGCCACCAACCCCAAATACAATAGGAACCTTCCTCTAGTGGTTATAAACATCATATCAAAACTTCATAACAATTGGCTGGCCCAGTACAACTAAATTTTTGGTATAAAATTATTTGCCTTGACACACTTTTAAAAATGGTGTTTTTGGCCCCTTTGACCCCTAATTTCTCAAAAACCGTAAGAGATATTGCAAATCTGATTGAAAAATGCAGGCAGGGATTTTCACAAGGATTCCAATGAAAAAAAGATTTTGAAAATCGGACCACAAATAAAAAAGTCATTTTTTGGGGTGTGGCCCCTTTTCGACCCCCTGTAGCAATGTAATGGTTCAATATACATCAAAACCATTGACACATTTTGTTGACAGAATTCAATGAGGAATTCAATAAAAAAAGAATTTTCAAAATCTATTGAATAATAAACATTCTACAACAGTTTTGTCAATACAACCGTTTTAGCCCCTTTTGGCCCTTTTTTCCAAAACGGTAAGGGCTACCAACCCCAAATACAATAGGAACCTTCCTCTAGTGGTTACAAACATCATATTAAAATTTCATAACAATTGGTCAATGTTTACTTAAGTTATCGCACGGAAACCAAATGTCCCCAGACGACGACGACGACGACGACGACGACGACGACGACATCGCCATAACATTATACGATCGCAAAAATTTGCGTCGTATAAAAACACCATGTTTTGCCTTTAAGGGGCCGTAACCCCTATAAGGGGTCAACTGACAACTTCGACCCTATGGAGGCTTGTGTAGAGCTAAACGAGCTGAACATTTAAGCAAGCAATAGCTTTTCTCTATCTGCAATACTTTTCATTCTATAGGCCAAAAACTCTATTTTTTGCCTTTAAGGGGCCATTACCCCTATAAGGGGTCATCTGACAACTTTGACCTTATGGAGACTTTTGTAGAGCTAAATGAGCTGAACATTTAAGCAAGCAACAGCTTCTCTCTATCTGCAATAGTTTTCATTCTATAGGCAAAAAAAAACATGAAAAAATGCTATTTTTTACCTTTAAGGGGCCATAACTCCCATAAGGGGTCATCTGACAACTTCGATTCGTAGTAGACTTTGGTAGAGCTTTTGATGCTGAAGCAGAAGCGTGGCATCAGATTTCATCTATCTCTTATACTTTTTGATTTACAAGCCAAAAACAGTTGTCTGACCCTCCTGGTCTATTTTTAGCAACGGCAGCCATGTATTTCGACGAATCAAAAATCCCCACATCAGTTCTGTGGGGGATACCCTAAAGTACCACCAGACCAAATTTGGTTTGAATCTGAGCAGCGGTTTCTTCAGAGAAGAAGTTTGAAGAAAAGTTAATGACGACGACGGACAACGACAGACAACGACGACGACGGACGCCAAGTGATGGCAATAGCTCACATGACCTTTGGCCAGGTGAGCTAAAAAAGGGCAATAACTCCTACATCGGTTATTGGATCTTCTTGAAAATTTCTTGGCAGGTAGATCTTGAGGTGCTGATCACTTTTACCCTCAGTGTTCCAGCTAGGCTGTTTTCAAAGGGCGGTCCGCCCGCCTGCCTTTGCCTCCGCCCGATTGCCCTTTTCAGAATACCTGCCGGTTTTCATCTCCGCCCTGCCCTTTTTGATCGTACATTTGCCTTTTTCAGTCAATCATACATAGTTTGTGTATTGAGAATGAAGCCATTTGGGATAATTGAATGGCATATTTACAACCCCAAGCTAATTAACAAATTAAATAAACATGTGTTCTCTAGTCAATTAATTAAGGTTATCTATTTTGATTACTCAATTTCAATTACAGGTAAGTTGTCCGATTGCACAGTAAATTTCTCTGCCTCGGTAATGATAATTGTGCACAAATCAGAATCTGAACCCATCTGGATGTTTTCTATCAAAAACAACATTAAATGTGCGCTTTTATTGAAAAAATAGAAACGATGTTGATGGATTTGTGAAATGCTCCATCATATTTATTTGTTTACAAATAATGACAGGAAGCTGAAGTTATAAAATAAACACAAACTCTGACCGGAATGGTACTTAATCTCCGGATTTTACTAGCAAATTCAATAAAAATCAAATGGGATTTCTTGATTTTTTCTTGGGCTGACATTCAAGCTTTTTAGCACTGATAGAATGTATGAATGTAATGAAAGCCTAAAGTCTTGTTAAAGAAACAAGAGGCTCCCCTTAAGCCTATGCCAGAATTTTGATATCTGTTACCGTTTCTGAGATTTTTGCAAAAAACTGCAATTTACCCCTATGTTCTATTTTTAGCCACAGCAGCCATGTTGTTCATCCAATCAAAAATCCGAACGATGGTTTTGTAAAGGACATACTATAGAACAACCCTACAAAGTTTAGTTACATTTGGCCATGTGGTTTCAGAGAAGAAGATTTTTGAAAAGTTGGACGACAGACGACGGATGACGGACGGACGGACGGACAGACGACGGACGCCAAGTGACGGCAATAGCTCACATGACCCTTTGGGTCAGGTGAGCTAAAAAGGGGGACCCCAAAATCAATCCCATGCATCTTTTTATGGTAAGGAACAATACTGCCAAATTACAAAGCAATAGGATAACTAGAACTAAAGTCATCGTGGCAACAACCATAAAAGTAGTATTTTTGGCCCCTAATTTCTAAACCAAAAATGGGGGGACCCCCAAAAATCAATCCCATTCATCCTTTTATGTTAGGGAACATTGTTGTCAAATTTCATAGCAATTGGATAACTAGAACTTAAGTTGTTGTGGGAACACTTAAGTTAACAGACAACACAGACAACACGGTTAAAGACGCAGACAACGACGACAACAGCATCACACTGGTCATTATACGTCCACAAATTTTTTCAGTCGTATAAAAAACACAACCTTTCAACTTTAAAGAGCCAAAACCTCTATAAGGGGTCATATGACAACTTCAGCCAGATGAAGACTTTTGTAGAGCTAAATGAGCTGAACATTTAAGCAAGCAACATCTTTTCTCTATCTGCAATAGTTTTCATTCTATAGGCTAATAAACTGTTAACAAAGAGACATGTCTTGCCTGTCGCAACTGGACACAGTATAAAATGAAGTAAAAATCCTCCTTAAACTGATCTTAACTGATGCTTAAGCAGCTGCATACCAAATATAAATGGTGAACCATAACTGCTTTATATAAAACACTCATGACATTAAAGTAAAAAGTTAAAAAATGTAAAATCTCAAAGTCAGTAGACTGTGACTGCAGGATCATACAGATAAAATACTTTAGAAATTGATCTGTACTGATGCTAATGCAAGTGCATACCCAATATCAGTGATGTACCATAACTGCTTCTTGTTAAACAGACATAAGAAACAAGAGGCTCCCAGGAGCCTGAATCACTCACCTGACATATGTGCCTGAAGTAAAGGTTATAAGGCAAAATCTATTTAACGTTGAAAGGGTCATAAGATTAACAAGAGGCTCCCAGGAGCCTGAATCGCTCACCTGGTCTTGATGTCAACCCTATGAAGACTTTTGTAGAGCTAAATGAGCTGAATGTTTAAGCAAGCAAAAGCTTTTCTCTATCTGCAATAGTTTTCATTCTATAGACCAAAAACACTATTTTTCGCCTTTAAGGAGCTGTTACCCCTATAAAGGGTCATCAGACAACTTGAACCCTATGGAGACCTTTGTAGAGCTAAATGAGCTGAACATTAAAGCAAGCAACAGATTTTCTCTATCTGCAATAGTTTTCATTCTATAGGCCAAAAACATGCAAAAACGCTATTTTTCGCCTTCAAGGGTCTTAAACCCCTATAAGGGGTCATCTGACAACTTTGGCCCTATGCAAACTTTTGTAAAGCTAAATGGGCTGAACACTTTTACAAGCAAAAGCTTTCCTCTATCTGCAATAGTTTTCATTCTACAGGCCAAAAACACTATTTTTCGCCTTTAAGGGGCTGTAACCCTTATAAGGGGTCATCTGACAACTTCGACCCTATGGAGACTTTTGTAGAGCTAAATGAGCTGAACATTTATGCAAGCAACAGCTTATCTCTATCTACAATTGTTTTCATTTTATAGGCCAAAAACATGCAAAAACGCTATTTTTCACCTTTAAGGGGTCGTAACCCCTATAAGGGGTCATCTGACAACTTCGACTCAATGGAGACTTTTGTAGAGCTTTTGATGCTGAAGCAGTAAGGTGGCATCAGATTTCATCTATCTCTTATACTTTTTGATTTACAAGCCAAAAACAGTAGTCTGACCCCCCATGTCTATTTTTAGTAACGGCAGCCATGTTGTTTGGACGGCGGTCACCATTTGTGCAATCTTGGTAGAGGACATCCCATAGATGAAGTGTGCAAAGTTTCAAAGCAATCCCTTCAGTTGTTACGGAGAAGAAGATTATCAAAGAAAAGTTAACGACGACGACAGATGACGACGACGACAACGGACGACGACGGACGCCAAGTGATGGCAATAGCTCACATGGACCTTCGGTCTAGGTGAGCTAATAAGAGGGTCATCTGACAATATGGTGGATCTAAAGGTGCTGATCACTTTTGTTCTCAATCAAAATCTAAAAATCTGTCACCCTTTTTGAGTTATTTGCAAAAAAAATGCAGTTTAACCTAATGTTCTATTTTTAGCCACAGCGGCCATGTTTTACAACCAATCAAAAATCCCCACAACAGTTCTATACACCTAATAATAATAAACAATAATACCAAGTTTGGTTCCATTTGGACTTAAAGTGTCAGAGGAGTTAACATTTTCAATATAAGGAAATGCAGTTAAAATGCTCAATTTTTACGTTCCAAGGGCAATAACTCCTCAAAGGAAAGGTCCTACAACGTTGACCCTGTTACAAATTTTGTAGATCTTGATGCGCTGAACGATATGCAATTTAAATTTCTCAAATATCTTGTATAGTTTTCAAGATATTGAGCTAAACAGGTGCAAAATTTGCAAAAAAATCAACAAAAGGGCAATAAATCCTACATGGGTTGTTGGGTTTTCTTCAAAATTTTTGACCTGGTAGATTTTGAGGTGCTGATCACTTATGTTCCCAATCAAAATTTTGAAATCTGTCACTGTTTTAGAGTTATATGCAAACTAGAGGCTCCCAGGAGCCTGAATCGCTCACCTTGTATTCGATGATACTTATATGCTGGATATAACAAAGGACTGCTACTCTGGAATTATCAATTTTAATGTTTTAAGGGAAACAACTTCTATCAAGAAAGGTCTTACAACTTTGACCCCATTACATAATTTTTAGATCTTTATGTGCTTAACCATATGCAATTTAAATTTTTCAAATATCTTGTATTGTTTTCAAGATATAAGTCTTAAAAGAGCAAAATTTGAAAAAAAAAAGAACTAGAGGCTCCCAGGAGCCTGAATCGCTCACCTTGTATTCAATGATACTTATATGCTGGATATTTTAACAAAGGACTGCTACTCTGTGGAATTATCAATTTTAATGTTCTAAGGGAAACAACTCCTATAAAGAAAGGTCTTACAACTTTGACCCCATTACATAATTTTTAGATCTTTATGTGCTTAACCATATGCAATTTAAATTTTTCAAATATCTTGTTTTGTTTTCAAGATATAAGTCTTAAAAGAGCAAAATTTGAAAAAAAAAAACAAAAAACAAGAAAAAGGGCAATAACTCCTTCAACCATTGTAAGATCTTCTTCAAAACTTCCGGCAGGTAGATCTTTATGTGCTGATCATTATTATTCAAATAGAATTTTAATATCTGTTACCATTTTTGAGTTATTTGCATAACACTGCAACTTACCCTTATGTTCTATTTTTAGCCATGGCGGCCACGTTTTTTGTCGAATTGAAATTTCGAACGATAAATTTGTAGACCACATACTACTGAACAACCCTACCAAGTTTCATTTCATTTGACTAAGCAGTTTCAGAGGAGAAGATTTTTGAAAAGTTGAACAAAAAACTGTGAAAATGGTCATTTTTTACAATCCAAGGGGTATAACTCCTAAAGGAACGATCCTACAACTTTGACTCTGTTACGACTTTTGTAGATCTTGATGTGCTTAGTCATACGCAATTTAAATTTTTGAAATATCTTGTATAGTTTTCAAGATATAGGGCTAAATAAGTAATTTTTTTTTAAAAATCCAGAAAAAGGGCAATAACTCCTACATCGGTTGTTGGATCTTCTTGAAAATTTCTGGGCAGGTAGATCTTGAGGTGCTGATCACTTTTACCCTTTGCCAGAATTTTGATATCTGTTACGGTTTTTGAGTTATTTGCAAAAAACTGCAATTTACCCCTATGTTCTATTTTTAGCCATGGCGGCCATGTTTTTTGTCGAATCAAAATTTCGAACGATAGTTTTGTAGAGGACATACCACAGAACAACCCTACCAAGTTTCATTACATTTGGCCAAGCGGTTTCAGAGAAGAAGATTTTTGAAAAGTTGAACGACGGACGACGGACGACGGACGCCAAGTGATGACAAAAGCTCACATTGCCTTCGGCAAGGTGAGCTAAAAAGGGCAATAACTCCTACAACTATTGTCAGATCTTCTTCAAAACTTCAGGGCAGGTAGATCTTTATGTGCTGATCATTATTACTCAAATAGAATTTTAATATCTGTTACCATTTTTGAGTAGTTTGCAAAAAACTGCAATTTACCCTTATGTTCTATTTTTAGCCATGGCAGCCATGTTTTTTGTTGAATCGAAATTTCGAACGATAATTTTGTAGACCACATACTACTAAGCAACCCTACTAAGTTTCATTTCATTTGACTAAGCAGTTTCAGAGAAGAAGATTTTTGAAATGTTGAACAAAAAACTGTGAAAATGGTCAATTTTTACAATCCAAGGGATATAATTCCTAAACGAACGATCCGACAACTTTGACTCTGTTACAACTTTTGTAGATCTTGATGTGCTTATTCATATGAAATCTAATTTTTTGAAATATCTTGTATGGTTTTCAAGATATAGGGCTAAATAAGTAATTTTTTGGAAAAAAATCCAGAAAAAGGGCAATAACTCCTACATCGGTTGTTGGATCTTCTTGAAAATTTCTGGGCAGGTAGATCTTGAGGTGCTGATCACTTTTATCCTTTGCCAGAATTTTGATATCTGTTACGGTTTTTGAGTTATTTGCAAAAAACTGCAATTTACCCCTATGTTCTATTTTTAGCCATGGCGGCCATGTTTTTTGTCGAATCAAAATTTCGAACGATAAATTTGTAGAGGATATACTACAGAACAACCCTACTAAGTTTCAATACATTTGGCCAAGCGGTTTCAGAGAAGAAGATTTTTGAAAAGTTGAACAACGGACGACGGACGACGGACGCCAAGTGATTGCAAAAGCTCACATTGCCTTCGGCAAGGTGAGCTAAAAACTGCCATTTACCCCTATGTTCTATTTTTAGCCACAGCAGCCATGTTTTACGACCAATCAAAAATCCCCACATCAGTTCTATACACCTAATGCTAATAAACAACTATACCAAGTTTGGTTCCATTTGGACTTAAAGTGTCAGAGGAGTTAACGTTTTCAATGTAATGAGGAAATGCTGTTAAAATGCTAAATTTTGACGTTCTAAGGGCAATAACTCCTAAAAGGAAAGGTCCTACAACGTTGACCCTTACACGTTGTTGGATTTTCTTCAAAATTTCAGAGCTGGTAGATCTTGAGGTGCTGATCACTTTTGTTCCCAATCCAAATTTTGAAATCTGTCACTGTTTTAGAGTTATTTGCAAAAAACTGACAATTACCTCTATGTTCTATTTTTAGCCACAGCGGCCATGTTTTACGACCTATCAAAAATCCCCACATCAGTTCTATACACCTAATGCTAATAAACAACTATACCAAGTTTGGTTCCATTTGGACTTAAAGTGTCAGAGGAGTTAACGTTTTCAATGTAATGAGGAAATGCTGTTAAAATGCTAAATTTTGACGTTCTAAACTCCTAAAAGGAAAGGTCCTAAAATGTTGACCCTGTTACATATTTTGTAGATCTTGATGTGCTTAACAATATGCAATTTAAATTTCTCAAATATCTAGTATAGTTTTCAAGATATTGAGCTAAACAGGTGCAAAATTTGCAATTCCACAAAAAGGGCAATAACTCCTGCATGGGTCGTTGGATTTTCTTCAAAATTTCAGGGTAGGTAGATCTTGAGGTGCTGATCACTTTTACCACTGCCAGAATTTTGATATCTGTAGCCGTTTTTGAGTTATATGCAAAAAACTGCATTTTACCCCTATGTTCTATTTTTAGCCACAGCGGCCATGTTTTTTTTAAAAATCAAAAATCCGAACAATAGTTTAGTAGGCCATACCCTAAAGATCAACTACACCAAGTTTGGTTTCAATTGGACTTATGGTGTCAGAGGAGTTAACGTTTGAAAAAGTTTACGGACGGACGACGGACGCCAAGTGACACCAAAAGCTCACATGACCCTTCGGGTCAGGTGAGCTTAAAAGGTTAACCTCGGCCAAACCGGTGTACAATTTCAAAGTCAGTAGACCGTGTCTGCAGAAGCATACAGATGAAATGCTTTTGAAATTGATCTGTACTAATGCTAATGCAAGTGCATACCCAATATCAATGGTGAACCATAACTGCTTCACGTTAAACAGACTTAAGAAAAAAGGTTAACCTCGGCCAAATCAGTGTAAAATTTCAAAGTCAGTAGACCTTGACTGCAGGAGCATACAGGTCAAATCCTTTTAAAACTGATCTGTACTGATACTGATGCAACTGCATATATCAAATATCAATGGTGTTAGTCCATCAGCCAAGTCGAAAAAGACGTCTTATTTAAAAGTTTGTGTGATTGTAACCCTTGTAGACCAATAAGTTATTGCATAATCTCAAACAGTAATATCAAATCTTTCAAAATTCGTTTGTTGTACTGATTTAAAAGATGCGGAAATTTGTGAAAAATTATTTGTTTTTAACCATGCATCTATGTATACGAGAAGGTCATACTTTTGACGGTGAATTTTATGACCACCTCTTCGTGTATCTGTAATTAAAACAGATTTATCAAATCTAAATAGATAAAGAGAAAATCCCACCATTTTGTTGATAGATTTGCAGCAAGTTAAATACCTATAAAATCTAAAAAAATATGGTCCAGTTTTATTCAAAATTAACACACATTTTTACTTTTAATAAGAAATCGTCTTTTGATATTTAAAATTTATTGTCACAACAATTTTGCCTATGAACTGTTTTATTCAATACATACAATTTCACATTTTTAAAGCTGTTTTATATGAACAAAAAAATGAAAAATAACACATTTTTTTCTCAATTAATTATTTAACGGAACTTGAAGCTTACACCGTTCCGGATCTGTTTCTAACATCATTCGGGTCAAGGTCAATAATCATTACATTTAAAGTTGCTTTTTCGAGACATTAAATATGTTTTTGTAAAATTTAGGGCATATTTAGTATTCGTAGAATTTATATGTTTTGTGCATCAAACAAAACAATGCTACTAAAAAGCGTTTTCGTTCGGTCCATTCGATTTTATTTTACCTATGGTGTGTTTGACTTTTATAAATAAACCGTTACTTTTATATGGTATTCTTATTAAAGTTCAATATTTTATTAAATAATCATTAAAGTCCTTATGTTGAATACTTGCTTTAAAGATATTTAAACATGTATTTTTTGTTGGTTTAATTTGTTGAGTACTTATTTCCAAAAAAAAAATAAAATAAAAAATTATTGTATGTCCTTGTTATATTTAGGAAATTTTCTAATATGCAATACATTAACTTTACTTTTTAACTTCGCTTATTTCTGTTGCTGACCCAATATGCTTTGGGTTCGTTTTAGTAAAATGACATGTGTTATTTGCTTTGCTTAGTATTGTAAAAATACATCGCTATACTTAAAATAAAGCAAAGTAGATAAAAACTGTGAATAGCCGCCTACAAAAACATACCTCTGGCTTCAATCAATCAAAAGAAACTTAAATTACTAGTAGCCGGGGCATATCTAGGTTATGTTACAAAGCTTGTGTGAAAGTTTCATGAAAATCATTTGAGGGGTTTAGGAGGAGTTGCGAGAAAGGAATGGGTAACCCTTGTAGTCAAATAGGTAAGTCCATGTTTGCTTTTGGAAACCCCAAAAGTCATCATGAACAAATTGTAAAATAAGAGGTGCATATTCACATTATGTTAAACATATTGTGTGAAAGTTTGATAAAAATCAATCAAGGGGGTTAGGAAAAGTTGCGGACGGGTATCGTCTTGTAGTTAAACAGCTAAAAATATGTTTTGCTATTGGAAACCCCGAAAAAATCATTCTAATCACATTTTAAAATAGAAGGTGCACATCAACATTATGTCACACAGATGGTATGAAATTTTCCTGAAAATACATAAGGGATTGAGGAGGAGCTGCAGATGAGAAATGGGTACCCCCTTGTAGTCAAACAGCAAAGTTGACATTTTGATATGAAAAAAAAACCAACAAAAAAAACAACAGTCATTCTCAACAAATTTTAAAGTATGAGGTGCATACTCTATAATGTCATTAAGATTGTGTAAAAGTTTCAAGAAAATCCATCAAGGGGTTTAAGAGGAATGGATATCTATATACCACCAATTTTCGAGCAGCTGCTATAATAAAGAAAAACGGTTTTCAATACGAAGAACATACAATTTATTTGTCGCGTTTTTTCATGCGCTTGAATAGACCTATATTATTTAGTTTTTAGTTCGTTTAAAAATGTTAAAAAAAAGCTAATAATGCATTTCAATAAACAAAGGTCTCCATAAAGTAGTGCAGAGATTGGATATAGCCTCCTATTACTTATAAAATATCAAATCCAGATATGTGAACAGACGGACAAGGGAAAAATCTAAACGAACAGTATTTCAAGCAAATGTCTAATCGCCCCATAAGACATAGAAGAGGGAGACTGTATCTCTTATGTTGTACTAAAAACATGCATAAATCTTACATGCATGTCCTTTAATTTAGAGTAAGAGCTGAGATTAAAAAAACAACTTAAAGTAATTCAATTTAGTTAAATTTGAAAATATAATTCATCAGAAGCTTCAACTAGAAAGAAGTGAGGAGGTTAACTTCAAAATATCACAGGAAAGCAATAATATGTCTGATATGTACATGTATTAAAAGGGAGGGTACCAAGTTCGGTGTTAGGAGAAACACTTTTCATTTTTCTTCTGCGTTGATACTTTTCAATTGAACAAAATATATAATGCGCATCGATTTCAAATGTATTGTTTATTGAGTCTAAAGGAATTGCAAAGACATGATTCTTGACATTTTATTTAACATTGTCATCCCTGTTATGTCTTACAATCTTGTTATATTTTGTGTTACTACCGGACACTAAGATTGCAATGGAAAAGTAATGTTTTTTTTTTAAATGCCTGTACCAAATCAGGACCATTGTGATCTTCAATTTCTCCGGTATGTCTTTCTTGTTTGTCTTTTCTCTTGGACAATTGAAATTGATCCTTTAAGATTGGTAGTTTTGTTATTACCCTTATTTTAGGTGCAAAGATCTTCCACATCAGCATAATATAGCTATAGCACAGTAATAACACTTCTAAATGCGAATTTATTGACAAAATAATAAAAATAAATTCAAGAAGAACTAAAACGATGGATAAAGACAAAGTAGACGGATAACGGAAAATGGCTTATGATGACCTATGATGGATTTTTGGTCAGTTTTCAATTATCCAATGCAGAATTATATGTTTATTTGAATGAGTTTTGTTCTTAAGATAATAAATAACGATTCTAATATATATTGTATAAGAGATTACTAGTATTCTTAGCAACAAATTAACGATTAAAATCAAAATAAGCCTATTTTTTACCTTTAGAGTTATTTCCCCTTGTTTCGACTATTTTACGCAGTCGTTTCGACGATTTTTAATATATTTAGCTATCTTTGGAGTCTGAAGTAAAAATCAAAAGCTTAATATATTATTTTTCATAAGACATGAAAAGAATTGCTCAACTTGAATTCAGATCAGAATTTTTTTCAGTCATACAGTGCGCCAAAAGTGCCGCTTGTTGTACTATTTTCTGCGCAATTTTTCGGACTACAACAAACGGAAAAACATTCTATATACATGTAATCTTCGATTTATGAAATAAAAATTCGGTCTACATGGGTATCATGCAACCTCAATTTTTTCTGGACCTAGCTGATAGACTATGTTACATAACTGCTTCATGTTAAACAGACTTAAGAAAAAAGGTTAATCTCGGCCAAATCAGTGCAAAATTTCAAAGTCAGCAGACCGTGACTGTAGGAGCATACACAGGTCAAATCCTTTTAAAGCGGATCTGTACTGATGCTGATGCAACTGCATACCAAATATCAATGGTGTAACATAACTAAGTTCACACAAAACAGACTTAAGGAAAACTTCAACCAATTGTGGACTCCGCCGCTGCTGGAATCAACATACCTAAGTCTTGCCTTTTGCGACATTCCTCGCAGGCGAGACAAAATCACTATTTTTTGCCTTTAAGGGGCTGTAACCCCTTTAAGGGGTCATCTGACAACTTCAACCCTATGAGGACTTTTGTAGAGCTAAATGAGCTGAATATTTAAGCAATCAACAGCTTTTCTCTATCTGCAATAGTTTTCATTGTATAGGGCAAAAACACTATTTTTGCCTTGAAGGGGCTGAAACCCCTATAAGGGGTCTTCTGACACTTACTTCGATCCTAATAATGGAGACTTTTGTAGAGCTAAATTAGCTGCACATTTAAGTAAGCAACAGCTTTTCTCTATCTGCCATAGTTTTCATTGTATAGGACAACAAGACCAATCGATGTCTGGCCCTGCGATGCATGGCAAAACGTTGAACCATGTACGTTTTAGGCCCAATATTGACAGTCAATAATTTTTGACACTTGCATCCTATGGTGGACTTACAAAGCATATTTGTCACATGCAACCCAATATTAAAAATATAAAAAAAAATTAAAGTTTCTAATTTCCCCTTAAAAAATTATAAATTGCACCGTAAATAAAAAAAAGTAACATTTTTGCCCCTTAAGGGCCCCTCATTCCTAAACAAAAAAAGAGGGGACACCCTTAATCAGCCCCACCCTTCCTTTTATTGTAAGTAACATTACTGTAAAGTTTCATAGCATTTTGTCAACCGAAACAAAAGTTATTGTGGAAAAAAAAATAAAAAGTTGCTTTTTTGGCCCCTTTAGGGCCCTTAATTTCTAAAGCAAAAAAAGAGGAGACACCCAAAGTAACCCATACCCCTCCTTTTATGGTAAGTAACACTACTGTAAAGTTTCATAGCATTTGGTCAACCAGAACAAACGTTATTGTGGAAACAAATAACAAAGTCGCTTTTTTTGCCCCTTTTGGGCCCCTTATTTCTAAACAAAAAAAAAGTGGGGACACCCAAAATCAGCCATGCCCTTCCTTTTATGGTAAGTAATATTACTGTAAAGTTTCATAGCATTTGGCCAGCCAAAACAAAAGTTATTGTGGAAACAAATTAAAAAGTCGCTTTTTTGGCCCCTTTTGGGCCCCTAATTTCTAAACGAAATTATAAAATGACTCCAAAAGGGGAGGTGCACATCTTCAATATATCTGTAATCACTGTGTAAAATTTCAGAAAGATCTAGTGTTTGGTTTTTGAGATTCAGATTACACAAGACAGGCACCCCATAGCGGGACGAACGGACAGACAGACAGACGGACAGACGGACGGACGGACGGACGGAGTGACCCGACTACTAGACCTGCTTTCGCCTTCGGTGACGCAGGTAAAAACACAGATTTTCGCCTTTAAGGGGCTGTAACTAAGCCCTATAAGGGGTCATCTGACAACTTTGATCTTATGGAGACTTTTGTAGAGCTAAATGAGCTGAACATTTAAGCCAGTAACATCTTTTCTCTATCTGCAATAGTTTTCATTCTATAGGCTAAAAACACTATTGTTTGCCTTTAAGGGCTGTAACCCCTATAAGGGGTCATCTGACAACTACAACCCCGTATTCAGACTTTTGTAGAGCTTAATGCACTGAACATTTTAGCAAGCAACAGCTTTTCTCTATCTGCAATAGTAACCATTCTCAAGGGCAAAAACATGAAAAAAAAACTATTTTTTACCTTTAAAGGGCCATTACTGCTATCAAGGGTCATCTGACAACTTCGACTCAATGGAGACTTTGGTAGAACTTTTGTTTGTAAAGAGACTTAGGATCCTTCCGATTTTTTTCTATCTGTTGTGGTTGCTGAGTTATAAGCCATTTTAAGTGATTTTACCCTATGTTCTATTTTTAGTAACAGCTGCCATGTTTTTTATCAAATCATTTTAAAATGAGGATTGTTTTTTTTTTTTTTTGCCCAACATGCCATATATCATTCCTGCAAAGTTTCAGTTAAATTTGTTCAGTGGTTTCAGAGAAGAAGATTTTCGAAATTGTTAACGGAAGACAGAGGATGACGGACCACAGACGAAGGACAAGGACAGACGCATAGTGATGGCAAAAAAAAGGGTCACAAAAATAATTCTCAATTTTGTTTTGGCTATTTGACAAGAACAAACATGCAAAATAATTTTACAAAATCTGACATCAAATGAAAAAGTATTGATTTTTTGGCCCTTTTGGCCCCTGATTATGTAATAGTGGAAAAAGGGGGGGTCCAAAAAATTATTCTCAATTTTGTATCCGCTATTTGACAAGAACAAACATGCAAAAAAAAATTTTTAAATCGTACCACAAATAAACAAGGAAATGTGTCAAGATGACACTGATGTCCCACTGGCCGTAATTTAGGTCAAAATCAGTTGACCGGAAGGAAACTCAAACTTGACCTGTATCTCATTATGGTAGACTCACATACCAAAAATCTTTTGAATATATGCAAGGATGTGGAAAAAAAGTGCCAAAAAATGTAAATTTTTCGAAATTTGCTAAGTCCAAGGGCCGCAATTTAGGTCAAAATCAGTGGACCGGAAGGAAACTCAAACTTGACCTGTATCTCATCATGGTAGACTAACATACCACAAATCTTGGCATCGTCTTTGGTGTCATGTCAAGTCCTCTCGGGAGGAAAAACAATAATACTTTGGACAATTCATTGCGATTATATGACAGAGAGTAGGCTTGGGGATTAAAAAACTAGAGGCTCCCAGGAGCCTGAATCGCTCACCTGGTCCTTCAGGCATAATGTTCTCTTCTTTAATGGGTCAAGTCCCAACTAAGACACAACGGAGACCTTCCTGAGGCTAAATGAGCTGAACATTAAAGCAAGCCCCACCTTTTCTCTATCTGCAATAGTTTTCATTCAAAAGGGCAAAAAACATGAAAAAAACACTATTTTTGACCTTAAAAGGGCCATTGCTCCTATAAGAGCTTATCTGACAGCTTCACCCTATTGCTTATTGAGCAAAACATTTAAGCAAGCAACACCTTTTCTCTATCTGCAATAGTTTTCATTCCATAGGGCAAAAACATGAAAAAACGCTATTTTTGACTTTAAAAGGGCCATAACCCTATTAGAGGTCATCCGACAGCTTCGACCCAATGGAGACTTTAGTAGAACTTAATGAACTGAACATTTTAGCAGGCAACAGCTTTTCTCTATCTGCAATAGTTTTCATTCTATAGGGCAAAAACATGAAAAAACACTATTTTTAACCTTAAAAGGGCCATAACCCCTATTAGGGGTCATATGACAACTTCAACCCAAAGGAGACTTTTGTAGAGCTTAATGAGCTGAACATTTTAGCAGGCAACAGCTTTTCTCTATCTGCAATAATTTTCATTCTATAGGGCAAAAACATGAAAAAACGCTATTTTTTACCTTAAAAGGGCCATTACCCCAATTAAGGGTCATCTGACAACTTCGACCCAATGGTGACTTTTGTAGAGCTTAATGAGCTGAACATTTTAGCAGGCAACAGCTTTTCTCTATCTGCAATAGTTTTCATTCTATAGGGCAAAAACATGAAAAAACGCTATTTTTGACCTTAAAAGGGCCATAAACCCTATTGGGGATCATCTGACAACTTCAACCCAATGGAGACTTTTGTAGAGCCTAATGAGCTGAACATTTTAGCAGGCAACAGCTTTTCTCTATCTGCAATAGTTTTCATTCTATAGGGCAAAAACATGAAAAAACACTATTTTTTACCTTAAAAGGGCCATAACCCCTATTAGGGGTCATATGACAACTTCAACCCAATGGAGACTTTTGTAGAGCTTAATGAGCTGAACATTTTAGCAGGCAACAGCTTTTCTCTATCTGCAATAATTTTCATTCTATAGGGCAAAAACATGACAAAACGCTATTTTTGACCTTAAAAGGGCCATAACCCCAATTAGGGGTCATCTGACAACTTCGACCCAATGGAGACTTTTGTAGAGCTTAATGAGCTGATCATTTAAGCAGGCAACAGCTTTTCTCTATCTGCAATAGTTTTCATTCTATAGGGCAAAAACATGAAAAAACGCTATTTTTGACCTTAAAAGGGCCATAACCCCTATTATGGTCATCTGACAACTTCGACCCAATGAAGACTTTTGTAGAGCTTTTGATTCTGAAGAGCCTAAGATCCTTCAGATTTTTCCTATCTGTTCTAGTTTTCAAGTTATAAGTCTTTGAATGTGATTTTACCCTATGTTCTATTTTTAGTAACAGCGGCCATGTTTGTTATCAAATCATTAAGCCAAACACAATTTTTAAACATCATGCCCTGATTAATACTTGGACCAAGTTTTGAAAAATTCCATTCAGTGGTTTCAGAGAAGAAGATTTTTGAAAAAGTAACGGACGGACGACGGACGGACAACGGACGGATGGCGATGACAATAGCTCACTTGACCCTTCGGGTCAGGTGAGCCAAAAAAGGAGCCGCCCTGCCTCGTCAAAAATTTTTAAAAATGGCCTGAGAAGCAACAATTTTTTTAAGAAAAAAACAAAGAAATAAAAAAAAGGTTCCTCCCTGCCTCATCAAAAAATTTGAAAAGTGGCCTGAGAAGTTAATGATTTTTTTATGTGGCCTAAGGATCATTCATACCAGGTTTCAGTAAATTCTGTTCAGTAGTTTCAGAGGAGAAGATTTTTGAAAAATTGTTAACAGACGATAACGGACGCCAAGTAATGGTTATAGCTCACATGGACCTTCAGTCCAGGTGAGCTAAAAAAGTTATGACACGAACACATTTTGCATGTAAAATGAGCATTTATTTGACCTTGAGGTCAAATGTCAAGGTCATATGAATGTCATTCTGGTACGGGACACATCGTCTCATGGTGATACATCTACATGCCAAATATCAAAGCCCTATAAATCTCAAAGGATAAACAAGAGGCTCCCAGGAGCCTGAATCGCTCACCTGTTCTTGAGTCAACCCTATACATTTTAGGGGCCATAACCACTATAAGGGGTTATCTGACAACTTCGACCCAATGAAAACTTTTGTAGAACTAATTGAAATGAACATTTAAGCAAGCAACAGCTTTTCTCTATCTGCTATAGTTTTCACTCATTAAGCCAAAAACATGAAAAAATGCTATTTTAGGGGCCATAACCCCTATAAGGGGTCATCTGACAACTTTGGCCCTATGCAAACTTTTGTAGAGCTAAATGAGCTGTACTTTTAAGCAAGCAACAGCTTCTCTCTATCTGCTATAGTTTTCACTCACTTAGCCAAAAACATGAAAAAACGTCATTTTAGGGGCCATTTCCCCTATAAGGACTCATCTGACAACTTCGATCCTATGGAGACTTTTGTAGAGCTAAATGCGCTGAACATTTAAGCAAGCAACAACTTTTCTCTATCTGTAATAGTTTTCATTCTATAGGCCAAAAACATGAAAAAAAGCTATTTTTCACCTTTAAGGGGCCGTAACTCCTATCAGGGGTCATCTGACAACTTCGACTCAAAGGAGACTTTGTAGAGCTTTTGATGCTGAAGCAGTATGGTGCCATCAGATTTCATCTATCTCTCATACTTTTTGATTTACAAGCCAAAAACAGTAGTCCGACCCCCCTGATCTATTTTTAGTAACGGCAGCCATGTTGTATGGACGGCGGTCACCATTTGTGCAATCTTGGTAGAGGACATCCCATAGATGAAGTGTGCAAAGTTTCAAAGCAATTGCTTCAGTTGTTTTGGAGGAGAAGATTTTCAAAGAAATGTTAACGACCGACGACGACGACGATGGACCTTCGGTCCAGGTGAGCTAAAAACTGCAAAAATGGTCAATTTTGATGATTAAAGGGCATTAACTCCTATAAGGAGTCGTTTCACAACTTCGACTTAATGGAGAGTTTCGTAGAGCTTTTGATGCTGAACAAGGAAGGTTGCTTCGGATTTTCTCTATCTTTTATACTTTTCAAGTTATAAGCCAAAAACAATGGTCTGACCCCCCTATTCTATTTTTAGCAACGGCGGCAATGTTGGTTGGTCCACATGTATATAATTCACAAACTTGGTAGAGGACATCCTAAAGATCATGTATACCAAGTATCAATGCAATCCCTTCAGTAGCTTTAGAGAAGAAGATTTTCGAAAATCAGTGTAAATTCATGGAAAAAACAGTTAAAGGGGAATAACTCTTAAACGGCTGATCTGACAATTTAGACCCTGAAATCATTTTTGTAGATTTCAATGAGCTCAACAATTCTGCAATGCTAACTTATCCTCTAGCTCTAACGGTTTTCAAGATATTGTCCAAAAACTGCAAAAAATGGTCAAATTTGATGATTAAATTGCAATAACTCCTATAAGGAGTTGTTTCACAACTTCGACTCAGTGGAGTGATTCGTAGAGCTTTTGATGCTGAACAAGGAAGGTTGATTCAGATTTTCTCTATCTCTTATACTTTTTGAGGTATAAGCCAAAAACAATGGTCTGGCCCTCCTGTTCTATTTTTAGCAACGGCTGCCATCTTGGTTGGTCGACATGTATATAATTCACAAACTTGGTAGAGGACATCCTAAAGATCATGTATACCAAGTATCAATGCAATCCCTTGTGTGGTTTCAGAGAAGAAGATCTTTGAAGAAAAGTTAACGGACGGACGACGGACGACAGACGATGGACAACGGACGACGGACGCTTAACGATGACAATAGCTCACATGACCCTTCGGGTCAGTTGAGCTAAAAAGTTGTGGCATGGACATGCTTTGTATGAGAAGAAGAAGAAGAAGAACTGACACAAACCCCTTCTGGGAAGGGGAGACAAAATCCATTATGCACATCTCCATATGTATTTCCTTCATGTAAAGTTTTATCAAAATCAACCAAGCAGTATATAATAACGAGCAGTTGCTCTAATGTAGCAGGAGGACAGATGGATAGAGAGACTAATAGGTTTTTCCATAAGTTCTTGGAAAAAGATTGACTGATCTTTTACAAGTGATAGAATTTTTCAGTCTTTTTGCGAGTGGAGTGCAGTGGAACGAGCCAAAGATCCCAAAAATTCTATCATGAGTAAAAGATCATTCCCAGCTTTCAAGAATGTGTGTAAGTACCTATTTCTTCTGTAAAAATCAAATTTTCATGTACTGAAACCTTAGGTGACTTCAATCTAAAAACCGAAAGTTTTAAATAACAAAGTGTTTCATTGGTCGACATAGCAATCAATATCAGTACCGATGAATTTTATTGGTTAATTGACCTGTGTAAGACCACTGCTCATGCTTGCATCTCAACCTGGTCATCTCACACTGAAGAATGGTATTTACGGATGAAAGGGTAATTCCTATAGCTTGTGGGGTTATGAACAATTTATTTTTCAAATAAATAAGGATGAATTTGACAAGTTCTCAAAACCTTTTACAATTCTGTCTACAATTACCTGTCATGTGAAAAACAGATTTAAATCCAAGTCCAAACCGGCCAACTTGTAAAGGTTTGTCTCTCTTATTACTCTTGTAAATCTTTCCTATCCCTTCCCAGTCTTCTTCTGTGAAAATAGCATCATTGTAAACACATATCCCTGGAGGCTGCAAATAAAACATGTTCATCAACCAATAAAAGCAACTGCTTTGTTTCATTTATTTTCTTTTTAAAATGCATGCATGTATTCCGATTTTACACACCCTTTTTGAATTTCTTTCTGGTTTTCAGATCTTTTGCTGCAAACTAAACAGGGACTTAATACTCTTGACCATAGAACTATTTAACATTAAATGGATAGGCTTTTTGTTACCTCAAAACCTTTAATACTCTGTAAGTTAAATGAAATTCTACCACGGTGTTCAAAAGGTAAGCTTTAGAATCAAATTTCACTTCAGACAATTCTATAAGTTTTGCTTTTTTCAAAACTTGTGACCTGTCCCTTAAACCTTTTGACCCCTAAATGTCTTTCTAGAAAGAACTTAGAGAATGGTGGTATATCTGTTGGACTATAGACCCAAAGGCGCAGCGTTTAATGTGTTGGGCTATTGACTCAGTGGTGCAGGGGTTAATGTGTTGGGCTATTGACCCAGTGGTGCAGTGGTTAATGTGTTAAGCTATTGACTCAGTGGCGCAGCAGTTAACGTGTTGGGCTATTGACCCAGTGGCGCAGTGGTTAATGTTTTAAGCTATTGACTCAGTGGCGCAGCAGTTAACGTGTTGGGCTATTGACCCAGTGGTGCAGTGGTTAATGTGTTAAGCTATTGACTCAGTGGCGCAGCAGTTAACGTGTTGGGCTATTGACCCAGTGGTGCAGTGGTTAATGTGTTAAGCTATTGACCCAGTGGTGCAGTGGTTAACGTGTTGGGCTATTGACTCAGTGGCGCAGCAGTTAACGTGTTGGGCTATTGACCCAGTGGTGCAGTGGTTAATGTGTTAAGCTATTGACCCAGTGGTGCAGTGGTTAACATGTTGGGCTATTGACTCAGTGGCGCAGCAGTTAACGTGTTGGGCTATTGACCCAGTGGTGCAGTGGTTAATGTGTTAAGCTATTGACCCAGTGGTGCAGTGGTTAACGTGTTGGGCTATTGACTCAGTGGCGCAGCAGTTAACGTGTTGGGCTATTGACCCAGTGGTGCAGTGGTTAATGTGTTAAGCTATTGACTCAGTGGCGCAGCAGTTAACGTGTTGGGCTATTGACCCAGTGGTGCAGTGGTTAATGTGTTAAGCTATTGACCCAGTGGTGCAGTGGTTAACGTGTTGGGCTATTGACTCAGTGGTGCAGTGGTTAATGTGTTAAGCTATTGACCCAGTGGTGCAGTGGTTAACATGTTGGGCTATTGACTCAGTGGCGCAGCAGTTAACGTGTTGGGCTATTGACCCAGTGGTGCAGTGGTTAATGTGTTAAGCTATTGACCCAGTGGTGCAGTGGTTAACGTGTTGGGCTATTGACTCAGTGGCGCAGCAGTTAATGTGTTGGGCTATTGACCCAGTGGTGCAGTGGTTAATGTGTTGTAGTTGTGAATGTGTTGGGCTATAGACCCAATGTATATCAATTATGTTGTGAATTTGTGAAACCTGCCATTCATGAATCAACTAATAATGCATTTTATTATCAATCCATGAAAATTGGTGTCCCCTAATTCATGTTTTTCCGTGTACATATATTACATTACCTTAAAATACTTGCTCCTCTCCGTCAATTTTGTTTCTGGTCCCTGCTCAAGTGAGCTCAAGAACAACATTTTCATCTTACAAGCACCTGCATCTTCAGCATTTTGTACTAATTCCTACAAAAAATACATATATAAAATATATATAGCTTCTTACATTGATTTAGTTGATTATCAGATTTCTCAATCAAGATAGTTAAATGATGGAATTTTAAGCTTGAGACTCTGTCGAGAGCTTAAAATTCCATCATTTAACTATCGAGATTGAGAAATCTGATAATCCAAGAGAAATGATGTAAGACACTCTATCACTAATTTTCCGGAAAACAAAATAGAAAGGAGATTCATTTTGGTTAAAGTTAAATTCTCCTTACCTTTGCTTTGGTCAGTATATGATTCACTTTACCAAGAGTTTCAAATTGATAAAAGTAATCTTAACATTTAGGTTTTTATGATATTCATAAACATAATTTATAATAACATAATAATAACAATTGTGTCATAAAATATCAAAAGTAAACTAAAATATATTGTGACTGTTTAAAGGAATTATATTTATCGGCAAATGTTTTTCTCGCAGTTTTCGGTCGCAATGGCCATGCCTACTTTAAAACTGACCAATCAATTAATGAGAAAATAAGATAAAACATAAAAAAAATTATGTTTTTTTCTGCTTTCATGGGCCCTAAATATATAGGTAGATAGGTAGGTAAGCATTCATAAATAACTTTTTATTTTTATTTTTTTTATACCTTGAGTGAATGGAGCAGATAAAGGTAATAACAAAACTACCGAACTTGAATGATCAATCTCATAGTCCAGAGAAAATGACAAAAATGAATCAGTCATACCGGAGAATTGGTGGATCGCAATGGTCTTGACTTGGTACAGGCATTTCAAACGAAATAGTGGGTTTATAAAAGGTACTGAAGCAAAGATGGCAATAACAAGGTTGCAGTCGACATGAAAAGGTAAAGAAGTAGGTACGGAATACAGAAACATGCATACGTTTTTATTTGGTTCAACTAGAATACTGACTATTAAAGTATTATAAACCACAAAAGTGATTTACTTCAACAACTTACTCTTAATATCTGTGCATTATCTGGGTACTGTTGTAATATATTCTGCAGCTGTTCCAGTACAGTTTGAGTTTCTATATTATCATTCTCCTCTTCAGAATCACTAGAAGCTTCTGCAATTAGAAAAGAAAGTGCTACATATGTCGTAGAGCATGTCTCTCTATCTCAAAATTTATTATTTATAGCAGTTGATTTGGTCCAATAATGTAATTTTCTGTTTACTGCATGCCTTGAAAATAGAATACATAATTTAATTTTTTCAATTTTTTAAGCTCACCATGCCGAAGGCAAATTGAGCTTTTGAAATTACTTGGCGTCCGTCGTCCATTGTCTGTCTGTGGACCGTTGTTCAACTTTTCAAAAATCTTTTGATGTTTTATCATGTTAATGTGCTAAGCTTCTACTCACTGGAGCAAAAACATACAAAGTTTGATAAACTTCCTAGAGACTTACACTGGTCCTAAAATCTAACAGGTCGATTCATTTCAATTTCATTTGACTTTTCAATCAATCAATTTTTTTTTAAATTGAGCTTTCAAATATGGGAGAAAATAATGAAACGTTTATAACATTTTTATGGGTAAGTCCTCAACATAAACATGTTTTCTTTAACTTGCTCACTATAGTAGAGTGACGGAATGTCAATTTTGAAAAATTTAAATGACCCATCTGTCACATGGATTTTGAAAAGCTGTTTGATAAGCAAAATCATTCTTCTTTCAGGAAACGAATGTCGTCGCCATAATATCTGGTGCCATCATGTCAAAAATCAAGGTCAAAGGTCATGAGTGGAAAACGTTCCATGAAGTACAGAATAGTTAAAACGCGTTAAAATCTTAAATTAGGGAAACAAAATGAAAGCAACACCAAAAACGCTTAATATAAAGAACTATAAAGCTATTACAAGAAAAAAAATGTTTCAAATGACACACACAGACGCCACATCCGGTCTGCTAAAATTGTATGTAAAAAAGATTGTTTTTAATACAAAAATAGTTTTTTATTTATATTTTATTGACATTTTAGTTTTGTTTTATGTCCACATGATTAGCTGTGTTACCCAGCTTCACTATGGCAAATGATTTTACGGATCTTCATTCACGTATTTTGAGATCTGATCGAGTTTCCGTCACAGGTCAAGTTGCATAAAAAATAAAAATCGAATATAAATTGAGATATTTTTGAAATATTCCATTCAGGATGGCAAAACAAAATAGGATAGTTTAAAATTAAGTATAATAAGGGTTTATTTCACTATTCACGTGTTATGCAAATGGTTTACACTCCTCCCATTTAAGAAATTTTGAACATGCAGCACACATCATGGCAATCTTTGCTATTTTCCTCGTACACGTATATATATCTGACTACATTAGTGTGTCAAGTACGGCAATTACCCCTGAAATGGTTTGAAATAACAACACAAGTCGTGATGTCGAGTTACAACCACTAAGAGCATGTGCAAAAGGCAAAATCTGAACAACAGTTGATGGAAGATATACCAGAGTGAATGAAATAATAAACCTTCTGCTATCTACATGATCTATAGAATTTTGAAATAACTCGGTTTGAAACCAGTCAGTTAGTCTGCTACTAGTATTGTTTTACTTCCAAGCATCATGATTTCGGCTATATCAGAGAGATGAACCTAAAATGAACATGAAATGATGATGAAATGGAAGAATTAGGGACACAAAGCCAATTGGGTTGGAAATTGACTGCCATTGTAATTTCTAAAATGGATGAAAGCTAGGTTTTTATCGGACAATTAAGCTTCGTACATGGGAATCCTGCGGGTCCTACTCTTATCGAGACCTGCATCCATCAGGGTTCTTTTACATGCGAAAAAAATGAACATTTTATCCATTTTTTATGACAGGACTGCCCTAATTCAATCACCTGGGACACACATTCCAGTCGCTTTGTGGTCAAAGCGGCCTGACCTGATGTAAGTTTTCCAAGCGCTCTTTAATGTCCCTCTTTACCGACAAGCTTGCCGCTCTGGGCCTATTCCCCACCCACACCTTCACATGTGTTTTCCAACTGAATGAAGGAAATGCACACCTAAACAAACTTATTCGTGTTGTCAGATTTAAAAAAAAAAAACCTTCCTTTTTCACCTCTACTGAAATACATTTCGTCGACTTGTACAAGATGAAAGCTGCCTTTCGTGATTACAAGACTAAAGAGGACATATGATCGCATACTGTAAACGTGGAATTTTTCGCGTCTTTTTTTTTGTGTAAATGTTACTGATCTCTCGCGTGTGGGAATAAAATCGCGTTCCATCTGATTACTTATACTTTATACGCTTGAAAAGAAAGCAATCGCGAGGGGGATATTTTTGCGGATAGTTTGAGGAATTTAGGGAAAATAATCCCCAGACAAAAATTGTCTCGTTAACGATATTCTTCTGCAATTTTTCAAACTCTTCACTTTTCCGGATTTTGGTAGTAACTAGCTAAATACAAAGCATTATTTTGGAAACTATGGTTATGTTTTTTCAGTATAATGAAATTTTGTTGGCCGCCTTACTTAGATTTATTTTTTAATAAGAAACTACCTTTCGGCAACGGAATCGTCAAAAAATGGTTTTAATTTTCTTTTACTTGATTTCTTTTAAAGCTTTATCTACTCTTTGAACCAAAAGACGCAACTTTAACACTGCTACATTCCTTATTCATATTTTTAATAATCAAAGTCAAACACACCAACTATTCAAACGCACCTACAGGTTTTTGTTTGTAAACTTCAAAAACAAACTACATTTTTCATAAATACTTGGTTTTCCGACTGTAAATATTGAATTAATTAACAAAAACAACTATAAACTTAGCAAACATAATTTACAAAGGAAATAAGGTTAATATTGTAACAAAGAATGTAAACACAAATGACCTTGGAGTTAGAATTAAATCGATTTCGTTAGTGTGCTGTATATATTCCGAATAAAATACGTCATCTGCTCGAAAAAAAATCTTGAACTATTCATTATAACTTTAAGTTAAAAGCATTTTTCTAAAATCTAAATCGGCTATTATTTCATTTTTACTTAATACTTCATAGCTATATTACTTTTTGAATGAAAAAGTGCAAGTTCGCTGTGGGAGTAGAGAAAAACTTCTATTTTTTAGGCATTTTTTGGCTCTTATTCGGATACAAATTACATCTACAAAAAACTAACATTTATTTTGTTTACTGCGTCTAAAATCTTAATTAATCCTTATATTTTTGTTTTCTGATCATGAACTCTATAGATGATAAGCGGAAATATTTTATTTGTAGGTTAGATGGGGTGTAGGTAAGTTTGTGCCGAGGGGGTACCTTCGAAAAACGTCATTTTAACGTCAGATGGCACCACATTTTTATGCGACGACAAACATTTTTTGGAAGCTCAATAATCAATCTATCATTTTTGGCAATCAAATTCCATGTGACAGGTGGGTCATTTAAACTCGAAAACTAAACGACTTTTTCACGTTTCGTCACTCTACTACTAGTATTTTGTCAATACCAAAAATTTTAAATTTTAAATGTTATTTTATTTGGCATGGGTAAATTCTCCTTATATTATATAAAGTTATGTTATGTTCCACATTCTGACTTCTTTTTCATTCGGTTCATTCAATGGTCAATGGACAATAACAAATCTTAGGTAAACAAATCACTAAAATCTCCCTATGTACTGGTCCATGCTCCTCTGGGAAAAGTTGCTGTCCTTTATACCGTAACTTTTTATCTGATATTGATGCAAATAGACCAATAAATTTTTTCACCTCTCATTTTTAACATTTGTTCAGCAAGTCAGTTTTTGTTAAATTATTTTTAAAAAGCATACGTTTGTGATTGTAGTTATTTATATCAAACCATTAGTCAAAAGTTTGATGCAAACATTTATATCTTTAAAAGGTAGATTCTTCGACCTGTTTAAGGTGCTCATCATAAAGTTAATGCCCCCAAATCGGGGCATAAAAAATGGTTTATTAATGACAAAATATACCCATTGTGCTCTTTGAAGATGGTTTTTCCATTATGATCGGTGGGGTTTGTTCTTCTAAATTTTTTTCAACATCCAATCGAGGCTTCTTAGTGTGGCTGTCATATTCAAGTTCAATACTTTTCTTCTTTTTACTACCACTCATGGCAATATATGCTCATGAAAGTTTCAACTGCAATCTAAAAAAAAAGAGCATTCAAATAAATTAACAGGTACATCTCTAACAAAATTCTGTGGTAGTCAAAAATGACAGTTTACCTCAAACAGGAAGTAAATGAGCAACAGATTATTAACCATATCCCATGATGATGGAACTCCATGCTAATGCTGCATACCAAATCAAAAGTCTCTGATAAGCAGTTGCTGAGAAAACTTTAACGAAAATGTCCCATGTTATTTTATAAAACCTAGATTAAAACTTAATTAATAGTAGCAAGTCATATATATAAACTGGATAAGACAACAATAAATCAATGATGTATAATAAATTATATATATTACAGAAGTTCAATACTTAATACTTAATAGAGCATTTTAGGGTCTTTTGTGGAAAATTATGTGATAAACAGATTATGACACAGGGTTTTCCATATCAGGTCCCATCATTCCTCGACCCATATTACATGTATATTAGGTTTAGGCCAACGCCTTGACCTAATATGGGAGTCTAGGAATGATATGGGGCCTGATAATGGAAAACCCTGTGTAATAATTTTAATTTTCGCAGGTCAATTATAGATTTATAACAACAGCTAGCATATGACTTGACGCCCACATCTGACAAACAAATATGGGTATATGTTACAGTAAACGTATGTTAGGAATTTCATGAAAAAACAGAACATGCTGAAAATTCAGGAATTAAGCTCTACAAATACTGACTAGACATGCTAGATGTGCAAGTCTTGGGCGTTCTTCCTCCTGCCTTTTTAATTTTGGAAAGAGCTGAGCCTGGATTTTTTTTGCACGCGATTGCGCGCGCCAATTTTTAAATTTTTAAAGCTATAGGCTCTTTTGCCATGATGTCATAGGTCACATGACTCAGGTGCATTGGTTGGTAGAAAACAATAACAATATAATGGGATTTCGACTTTAACTTGCTGTAACTTTTTTGTTATATTCTAGGTAAATAAAATATTCTTTGGGTTCCAGAAAATATAAGAATAAATGGCAAAATGATGATATTAACTGGAAGAAAATATTCAAAAGATTGGGTGTATAGTGACAGGTTGAATTTTAAAAATTGATGTACTAATTTTAAAGAAATATTCCAAATTCATTTTTAAAGATAAAATTATATAACAATAGGTGAAAATATGAAAAGATATAATTTTACTTTCCAATTTACAGAACCAAATTCAGATAAATAATAAATAAAAAGCTACGCCGAGCGCAGCATGATAAGTTGAACAAGTTGAACCCTGTACATTGGAGGCCCAATATGGATGGTCTATTGCTTTGGTCACATGCAGCCCATGGTGGACTTACAAAGCTCTTTGACACATGCATCCTATGGTAGAGTTTTAAATGCATATTTGACACATATATATTTACAATAACAATTAATAGAAAAAATCTTATTTCTATATTCATTGACATTTTTGACAGGTTTAAGCCCCTTTTGGCCCTTTTTTTAAAAGGTTAGGACCACAAACCCCAAATGCAATAAAAAGCTTCCTTCAGTGGATATAATCATCATATTTAAACTTCATATCAATTGGCTGGCCCACTACAGCTAAATTTCTTATGTAAAACCATTTGCCTTGACCAATTTTTAAAATGTTGTTTTTTGCCCCTTTGACCCCTAATATCTCATAAACAGTAAGAGATATTGCAAATCTGATTGAAAAATGCAGGCAGGGATTTCACAAGGATTCCAATGAAAAAAAGATTTTGAAAATCGGACCACAAATAAAAAAGTTGATTTTTTTGGTGTGGTCTGTCTTTGGCCCCCTGTAGCAATGTAACGATCTAATATACATCAAAATCATTGAAACATTTTGTTGACAGAATTTAATGAGGAATTCAATAAAAAAAGAATTTTAAAAATCAAATGAATAATAAACATTCTACAACAGTTTTGTCAATACACCCGTTTTAGCCCCTTTTGGCCCTTTTTTTCCAAAACAGTAGGGGCCATCAACCCCAAATACAATAGGAACTTTCCTCTAGTGGTTAAAAACATCATATCAAAATTTCATAACAATTGGTCAATATGTCCCCAGACGAAGACAACGACGACAATCTTCGGAATTGGCCACAGGCCACAATTAAGCCATGGCTAGTGAAAACTCTTGAGGGCCTGTAGAAATGGCAACAATAAGCCAATGTTGTCTATACAAAATTTTTCAATAATAAGTTGTCGGGCCTGTGGACCAAAATTTAAAGCGCCAAGACTGCGACCACGATGACATCGTCATAACATTATACGATCACAAAAATTTTGTGGTCGTATAAAAAGTTATTAAAGTTTTAAAAATGGTATTTTATCAGGACTCACTGATATGTGTATTACTTTGTTCATTGTCAACCAAACATGTAGTTAATGAGATGCAAATTAGTTAATATGACATCACTATAAGGAGCCTATTATAAAATTTTAACGGCCCAAAATGAGCATCCTGCCTTTTTTTTTCAATTCAAAGCACTGTCCTGCCTTTTTATTTCTGGATTTTTTTACATCCTGCCTTTTTGTTTAAAATTTCACCTTTAAAAATCAAATGGTCGGTCCCTAACATACAATACTGTATCCCGCCCCACCCCCTTTTCCACCCAACCCATCTTGCATAGAACAGTCAGGAGGACAACTGAAACAAGTGATTTTTTAATCACTCTATAAATGAGTGACTTTTGGAAATTCTTTGCAGGTAGTGCCTAAAATGTGTAACCCGTACCCGTACCCTCACCCAGATTGTTCAAAATTTCACATATTCACTTCGACTGTAGCGAAAACAAAGTCAATCATTGTAATATTTGATGTATGCCTTTAAGCATGACATTGAATGATTTTATATCTCAAAACTTTAAAATTAACATTCATATTTTGATGTATTTCATGTTTTTACTCGATACCGACATTGAAAATTTACCCGTACCCGATGACATACAGGGCCTTTTCTAATCAAATGCGAAACAGATTTGTTTCAAACATGAATTAAAAGTTACAAAAATATATCAGCAGTAAGTGAATGAATGATTCATTCAAAAACAATAACTATCTATTTCACAATTTCGCTTTATACTGAGGGACCTATAGAGATTTTATCCAATGATTACAAATAACCCGAACCCGGTGAAAATCCGGGCCAAAAATAGGATAATTTTGGAGCGTACAAAATAAGTAAAACATATTCATTTAAGAGTCAATTTACAATACAATCGTTATAAACATTAAATATAACATAAGACAATTAAAACAAATCCAATTTACGATGAACAAGTTTAATTTTTGAGGAGTTCAAAGTTATCACTTCTTTGGCACATTTGTCATGGTGTTAACTTCCGGTTACACATTTTAGGCACCAAAATTTTCTAACATCATTGATTTTGGAAAATAAGAATAACAATTTGAAAAACAAATGATACCAGGTCATTGAATAACTTATAAGAAACCTTCATGTGCAATTTCAGAAAGTTTCATTGCGTTTTCGCTCTTTACGAGTCAAATTTGCAAACTGGTGCGGGTATGGATACGGGTAAATGAGCCAAAAATGGTACGGGTACGGGTACGGGTTACACATTTTAGGCACCACCTTCTTTGCAATGACAGATTTTTGGGTTTCTAAATTCTCTTGCTAAACTATGAACTCATGGAACTAGCATCGGATGTCCGTTTGATGCCAATTGAGACAACTGCATCATTTATGTAGTTAAATGAGCAGTGAAAGGTTTTTAAACTATACCAATTTACGTGCATTTTTCCACATTTTTCCTTTATCGTTGATGCCGATCTGATGGCTGTCATGCATGATTGAATTCATGGGATCTGGAATTTTCCCATAAGCATGACAGGAATCAATAATTTTCCTGATAAATTTGATCTTTTAACTTTGTTTTTTTTTAAAAGAAAAGGGTATGTTCTCGATGAAAATTTGAATGTTTGCGATGGCCGAAGTTAGGGAGTAAAAAAGTTGAAAATCACTTGAAATTTGTCTTACCCTAAATGTGACGACCATTTTCGCTCGATATCAAATTGTTTATGAATTTATTGTAGCAAAGGTTACCAAAACAATTATTTGAACAAAGACAGTGCAATGCACATGCGGTCTCTAGGTTTTCTGGAAATGAAAAGTAAAAAATGGATTCCATCAAAACTGAAAACGAAAGTAAAACTAAAAGTTGATAGATTCAAAATAAATGTACATAAAGTAATCCACCTTCAAGAATTCTATATACGAAATATAGGTGTAGATGTTTAAAAATTCCTTGGCTTATATATCTGTTAACTTTCAAGATCATGGCGATTGACTTTTTGGCGGGAAAACAAGGGACGCAACGCTATGTTCCATATCATCAAGAGGCTCCCAAGACTAATTTTGAGCTATGAAGTCCGGCTTTCTGCGGTGGAAGAGTAATGTGGTGACTGCAGGGAGTCAATGAAATAAAACGACTGTACGTACTATTCGGGTTAGACAGAGACCCCGTATATAGGGTCTCGGGTTCGTAGCTCTTTTATATATGGTCCTTTTTTTGCGGTCCGCCAAATCAGAAAATTTTAAAAAGGACCATTAGAGTTTACGAAACTGCAGTTATTGTAATGCCAAAACAAAGAAATAATCATATGGTTTATAATGAGTCATGTGTCATATGTCCTGACTTACTAGTATATTTAATGCAATTCAAATAGTTTTTTAAACGTTGTGTAACCGGTGAGCATGAACTACTTCACAAAATCGACATGTCCTAACCGAGACTCGAACCCGGGACCCCGAGGTTCGTAGTAAGACGCTCTACCACTGAGCCAAAAAAGTATACTCCCCTAGCTCAACAGTAAATGCTGGCAAATAAAAGTAATAACAAAACTACCGAACTTGAATGATCAATCTCATAGTCCAGAGAAAATGACAAAAACGAATCAGTCATACCGGAGAATTGGTGGATCGCAATGGTCCTGACTTGGTACAGGCATTTCAAACGAAATTGTGGGTTAAATCAGGTTTTATGGCGCCAAACCTCCCACTTCCATTGCAATCTTCAAGTCCATAAAAAATATATAGTAACATAGAATAGTTTAACACTGTAAAAATTTCTAAACCCATAATATATATATATATTATTTATTACGGCTCAAATGTCTCAAATAGTATTCCTCAGGGAATATATAGTTACGTAAAATTGTGTGACACTGTAAAATTTTCTTGGAATTAGGTTTTATAAGTCGAACATAGTAGGACATGTTGGATATGAAAATTATCATGAATAAAATACAGAAGCTTTTGTCTGGAACTTTGTTGTATTTTTATTTGAGAGAAACACAAACCAGAAGAATTAAAGATCGCAATGGTCCTGACTTGGTTCAGGCACTTCCAAAGAAGTGGTGGGTTAAACCAGGTTTTATACCTCCCTCTTCCATCGCGATCTTAGGATCCGGTAATTAAACCTACCAATTAATGTACGAAGGGGAGCAACCCCGTTACAGTTTAATTGTTTTTAAGAATGTAAAGTTAAAACTGATAGTTCTAAATAAGGCTTAAATTTCAAATATCACATCTCATGTTGGTCAATATATTGTTGATTTACATAAATTTATCTGTTAGTTACAATATCTTTAAAACTTTCATAAATGCTTATGTAAGATTTTATATTGTCCCTCATTTTAATATGTCCTTCAGACAATTTGAAATGTATATACTGTCCATGGACATAATATTGTTATGAAATAATGTCCTGGACACTTCAAAGCTATAAAATTGTGTCCATAGCTATGAAAGATTGTCCTTCATATTAAATGAAGGAATGAACAAACAATTTCTCTATTCACGGTAGGTCCCGTGTCCGGCGACAGGATTGTTTTTTCGAGAGAGATTTACAATTGTCCTGGTTTTTTCAAGAGAATAATCAATAAAAATGCAAACTCTGGCGATATTTAGGGATTTTTAGCTGAAAGCGAAGAAAAAATGCTACAAACGGGTAGGCATATTTGTAGTATTATCATATTGTATAACAACACCAATTCCTATAAAAAAAAATGTGATTCCTAAATAAAATTGTGGGCTGTTTTTTGAATTTTTACCTTTTGCATTTTTCGCCCCTTAAAAGACAACTATATTGAACGAGATTGCTTACCATTATAAGTGAACGTCACTGTTATATTATAGCATCCTGAACATTGATGCCAAAAAGTTGCGTCTTACATATTTTTAAATTAAAATAAAATACATGTCCAGGTTTTTTCAAGAGGCGTCCAGGTTTTTGCAAGAGAGGTCCAGGTTTTTTCATACTTTAGAAAGACAAGTTGTGCGTGTTGTTTACCTGTTAAATCATAAAAAAGACATTGTATGTTGTTAAACAATTAAGAATACGGTATTATCATTTCAAGGGTTTTGGACAAGAATACGTCAGTTAAAGTCAAGAATTCAACCTTATATAGCCTATATAAACAGGCAGGCACATATAATTGACGCCTACAACCAGAACCCATAAATCTATTGTCTAAGCATAAATACCAACTGTTATAAATTGAAAATAGCCTCCTTGAATAATTGACTGGAAACAAAATATTTGTGTTGCGACAAGCAGAAAATGCTTACAGTTTCTGGGCTACCTTCTTTTAACTTGACATGTAGTTGTTTCTTGGATGTGTTTGTTTGTATCATAGAGTCGTCTTCTTTCGTGTCTGCTGTTTTATCCAGGATTATATAAGACTCGATTGCCCTTTCAGTACGTCTTGATTTTTACACATATGTATTTATTCTTTATTATCCCCGCGCTAGCGAAAGCGCGGGGATAATGTTTTGCTGTTCGATGTACGGATGTACGTACGTATGGCGTTAATGTCCAGGATAATCTCAGTAACCACATGGAGTAGAAAGATGAAACTTGGGTCATTGATTGCATTGTGGGTGGGGACTGTGCCGAAGGTTTCGGAATTTTGATATGGCCCCTAGGGGCTGGGCTGCATAGGGAGCCTAAGGGCAAGTAATTCCTTCGTCACGCAACTCCTCCCAGGTTATTTGGAATACAGAACTGAAACTTGGCTCAGTAGTTGCACTATGAATGTAAATTCTGCCGAAGGTTTCGGATTTTAGACATGGCCCCTAGGGGCTGGACTGCACAGGTAGCCTAAGGGCACATTAGTCTTCGTCACGCCACTCCTCCCTGGTTATTTGGAATACAGAACTGAAACTTGGCTCAGTAGCTGCACTATGGATGTAGATTCTGCCGAAGATTTAGGAATTTTGATATGGCCCCTAGGGGCCGGGCTGCATAGGTAGCCTAAGGGCACTTTATTCCTTTGTCACGCAACACCTCCCAGGTTATTTGGAATACAGAACTGAAACTTGGCTCAGGAGTTGCACTATGGATGTAGATTCTTCTGATGGTTTCGGAATTTCGATATGGCCCCTAGGGGCTGGGCTGCATAGGTAGCCTAAGGGCACATTGTTCCTTTGTCAAGCAACTCCTCCCAGGTTATTTGGAATACCGAACTGAAACTTGGCTCAGTAGTTGCACTATGGATGTAGATTCTGCTTAAGGTTTTGGAATTTTGATAATGCCCTTAGGGGCTGGGCTGCATAGGTAGCCTAAGAGCACATTTTTCCTTTGTCATGCATAATTCTTTACATTACCAGGGAAAAGTCTCATTTTAATACATATACATTTTATAGTACTAGTAATGCTCATTATAGTCATAGTTTTTTTCTCAAAATTATTTGCTCTTATACTATCAAACACCAGAGTAGCGCGGGGATATGCAGCGTGGCTGCTTCGACTTGTTGTATATATTATAGTTTCAACAAAAAACTTCATAAGAGTATGCTCCCGTGCGGGACCCGGAAGGTGAATAGGTTAGCAGCAGCGCTAAGCTTGTCGGTAAAAGTCCACAAAGAGTGCTAAGAAACCTGTCATCTTTCCAGGCCACTTAGCCCACAAAGCGACTGGGATGTGTGCCACAGGTGGTTGAATGGGGCAGCCCTGTCATAATAAATGCCGGTTTATCTGGCTATACTAATGCGGAAACTTGACCGTAAACCATATTGGACGAACGTGCGTGCAGAGTTCCAAGGTTCATGCACGTAAAATATCCCATTGTGCACCGTCACAGGCTAAATTTTGCACACCTACCCACCTCTTCCCTTTTCCAGTGATCTTCAAAATTTACAGATCCTTTGTTTCCCACTCCAACCCCGCTTCTCTCTCTCAGTGAGTATAGTCCTTTTTAGAAAGTATTTTCCGGACGTGCAGACCTGAGAAATATTTTACTTATGCACTACAGGTTAACGACTTCCGGGTAGGCCTCTCCATTGAAAATCTGTTGAAATTAACTAAATTCGTCAACTTGTTAAAACATTTTAAATCTGATTGCCAAAGTCTAAAATTACTAAAACATACGTTAACATCCAAGACTTCACTCCAAACCAGTTTATTTGAACCGGGAATGGGAAATTACGCCAAAATCGGATAGGGATAAATTGATGTTTTACCTTAGCTCAACGTTGTTTACACCATGAGGCCGACCCACAAAGGGAAACTACTCTTGCAAAAATGAAAACAAAAGAATCGGAATCGGAATTCCGGGTGACTTTTTGAAAAGGGCTATAGGTTCAAACAGGATTCAGCAAGATAAAGGATGGTAATGTGAAACTGGTTATGAGTTGGCCATATCCCACACAGGTAGATGTTCCATCTAGTATGACCTCATTTCGGGTAAGGGTTCTCCATTGTCAGTCACCATATGGAAGGGTTCCAAATTGTGCAAAACTTTTGAGGGAGGATTTCGTCACTTTCTGGATGCATTGGCCTTTGGTGTGTTAACGGTACATTGGGCTATCTTGTGAGTTGGTTCGTTTTACTTCTGGTTTGTGGTCGTGCATGGGTCCTTCGAATGACATACATTGGTCTGTGTCCTGGGTGGGTCTACAGAATTCATTTTGGTGTTTCAATTAGCTCTTGTCCTGTTGATTATGACTGAAATAGTGTCGACTGGACATAAAACAAACATAAGAGTATGAGATTCAAATGCTATTTAAGTTTTTGTATCTTTACATACATATGTATACGTTAAGGGGTTCCAATATCTCTATTCCCTAATGTTTTTATCAAATATCCCGTATCCAAAATAGAGGTTTTTTTCTTATCCTATATCCCTGTAAATAGAATAGATTTAAATATTCTATATCCCAGTTTGTTTTGCCTCAAATATCCCGTATTCCAGGAATAAATATGTATATATCCCATATTCCAAAACACCCTTAAACTCTTGAAATAACAGAATGCACCAGTGGAATATGCTCTTTTTGTATTTATTTGTTTCTGACATACATGTAGATTTTATAGTTTCAAAGACTTGAAAAGGCACATAACAAGATTGCAGTTACCTTTCAAAAATTTGCCCACCGTTTTGAAACCGGTAATTTATTAAAGCACGTCAAGAAAGTCACAAATGTACCATTAAACTAATTTTGTCAAAATACTAATTTAGTCTTCAAAGATAAGTCAGATAATATATTTGGGCAGTCTACTAATGCTTTAAAGTTAGTAACAAACTTAATATTTTGCATGTAATGTGTTTAAATGTATGTTTATTGAGTAGGAGGGATATTAGTTTCCATTAAAGTCGTATAGTTTCCACAAAACCCAGTTCCTCTCTCTAGTCAAAATTTTCAAAAAACCAGGACATCTCTCGAAAAAACCGGATCGTTGTTGTGCCTCTCGAAAAAACCTGGTCAATTTTAATAAATCATTAACTGATGCTTCTTTACGGACTTTTGTGGAAGAAAAGTAATAATTTGAACATTTTGAATACTTGTATTCCTCTTTTTTGTTTTGTTTCACTTACAATTGAAAATTTAAGCATTTTCTAGTAAACGGACACGCGAAAAAACCTGGACCTCTCTCGAAAAAACTGGACAATTCCTCTCGAAAAAACAATCCTGTCGCCGGACACGGGACCTACCGTGATTTATACCTGAATACTTACTCAGCAATATAATATTTCATTATTTTATGATTATATTATGACATATCAAAATGGGGAACCTTTAATATTTTATTTAATCTCGAACCTGAATCTATGAAATAATGTCCATGTCTATGAAAAATTGTCCATCATTATGTGAAAATTGTCATTTGACTAAGATTTTTCCCCAAATATTAGTGTATTATTTAAGTCAGCATTTACAAATCAAGGAGAGACATGTATATAATAATAACTACAATCAAGAAGTTAACATTGCATAAAAGGTTACATTCTAACACTTATTAACTTTCATAAATTATCACTTAACTGACTAAGTATTCAATTATGATTATGCTGTTGCGAGGATTGGGAAAGCAGGAGGCTATGAACCATTTGCACATTAAGAATCATAAAATTGCCCCCTCTCATCTCAATAAATTATGTAGAATATGAAGAAATGGCCCCTTGAAATTATGGCATTTTGCTTAAAATTCCTTCACAATTGAGCCTTATAATAACGAAATTTAGTTACACAAATCACTAATTATTATGTTTAAGAAAGAATACTGTAATATTGCATAATGTCCACTAGAGCTGTCATTCTTAAAAGGACGATTCTAAATGACATAAGAAGATAAAAAATGTCCAACTAATGGACACTATTTAATAGCAGGGGACCCTAGAAAATAGCAGCTTTTCTGGGAAATACTGTCCTCCTGGACACTTTATCACGGGACACTTTTTTGCCTTACACTTATAGTAGGGGGCTCCGATTAAGGGGGGGGGGGTCTTGATCACGGTTCACGGAAAATAAAATTTGGATACCACAGTTCACATTCATGACATAAGCATGAAATTATATTTGAGAAAACTCCCCAAATCACAATTTACAGGAAATATTGTCACTGCAGGGTCTGTAAAGGCATCTATCACAGATAACGGAAAATTATTTTAGCCAAGAACGCGCGCGGATAATGCCCTCATCCTGAGATAATTAAACTAATTTTCTCAGCCTCATCACATGCAGTTCACGAACAATTGTTTGTCTTATTAACTTACAGTTCACAGAAAATTCAAATGGACGATCACGCGTCACGAAATTACCCCATCGGCCCCTCATAGTAGTAAAGATTGTACTTTTTGTATAATCGGTACCGGTATGGGTTGGTTTTTTTTCAGAACATTAAGAAGAAAGAAAATAACGAAGGAGAACCGTACAAGACCCAACAGAGAAAAGGAATAGAGCGACGATGACCGCAAATTGGTCCAAAATTCAAGTTTTATTTACCTGCTTAAAACTGCCGCTTTGCTGTTCAAAAGAACTCACATTTCATCTATTGCAACATCTTTTTGTTCAATTGTTTATCTCCAAGAAAAACAGTGAGTTAAAATTCAGGCTATTTAGTAAAAAAAATCTCGATTTTTGACATTTTCCTTTGATTTTCAGTATAAATCGGTAAACATGAAAATGGCCATACTCGATCGACCAAAATTATTTTGTGATAGAAATGTATATTATTATGTATTTAATTGACTACTAGTATTTATATTAAAAAAATACGATGGTCGGCAAATGTGCCCAATACTAATTTTGCCAAGATGACACCAAAATAAAGTGAAAATGTGTGAAAATTACTGAAGAATTTTACAATTTATGGCATATTTAGAACCTGTGAAGTACATATTTTGTTGAATCTCACAGATATAAAAAGTTCAGTAATTGATACCTTAAATCAGTTTGATTAATTAAATTTGAGAAGAGTTGAAGTAGTTTGAAAATTAGTAAAAATACCGGGCCGATTTGAGGCCTTTGTGGCTCTACCCCATCCCTTTTACAGATTTTTTACAAGGCAGTGGCTCCAAAAACACGCGTGTAACTGTAGACTGTAGGCTCCGAATACACGCGTGTACCGTTAGCTGAAACACGGGTTTTGGCTATAGGTACACGGAATTATATATATTCTTTTTTTTTATATTGAAAAATAAACTATTTATTTCTTTATTCTCAAAATGAACTACATTGATATAATATACAGTTAGAAACCTCATTTACAACTAATGTTTGGTGTAGATTATTACAGACACAAATAAGTAGTTATAAAAAACAATATATTAATTATATGAGCTAATATTCTACCGGTTTTCCAAGTCTTCTACTCCTAGCTGTCTGATGAAGGTTAATCCAGAAAAGCGCTTCACATGTGCACGCGGTGAAATTTCCCTGTTGTACATTTATTTAAATCATTTCAATATGTGAATCGTGATTTCTGGCACATAATCCATATTCTTTCGTTTTTAATTTTAATTTATGTTTCAAGCACTTCAAGTGATACCACTCGAAATACCCGTCGCACGCTACAGAGTGGTTCATAAATTCGTTAATCTCTATTTTACACTTGTTGCATGACCATATATTATTCTGTCTCAGTTCGCAAACTAGTTTTTTTACTACTTTCCAAGCATCTTTTATGAAAAAAATGTCGGACGCGTGACAAACTGACGTTTTCATCAAGTACTTTATGGGACAACATTTTCGCGACTTTTTGGAAGTTCAAGTAAGTCAAGTTTGTAGATTTGAAAATATTTTGCATTTTCATATTGTTTTAAGAAGTTCTCTAATTCTTCGTACGAATTAAAGGTCTTTCCAACGAATAAATGTGTTGACTCGTCCATATTGAATGATCGTATTTATAATTCCGTGTATCTATAGCCAAAACCCGTGTTTCAGCTTACGGTACACGCGTGTATTCGGAACCTACAGTCTACAGGTACACGCGTGTATTCGGAGCCTACAGTCTACAGGTACACGCGTGTATTCGGAGCCTACAGTCTACAGGTACACGCGTGTATTCGGAGTCACTGCCTTTTCATAAAATTTCCTGTATGGATATATTAGACAACTTGTTGGCTTATCTAAAGACCCTAAGTTTATTCTTGTGGACACAAAATTTGTGTTTTATTTCTTATTCAAGTCCATATTTGTTTCTTGGCCTTTAGTATTCCGAGCGAATCACATTTTGTCAGTTTGTTGTTTATAATCGTGCACGTGCTGTGACAAGAAGGAGCATAGACTAATCAGCATTGCTGGGGACGCCTCTTATTCACTTTATTGCTAACCTGTGTGTGTTTTTTCTACATAATTTGCTCTAATAATTGTTCCTCAGCGCCCTTTCAACTTACCGTCAGTTACGTGGACACAGAGCAAAAGTGCTTGTACCCGTTTACAAATTTGCTAATTCTATGCTGTATTCACAAGTGGCTGTATTCAATTGAAACCTTATATATGTATATCATGTATATTGTATGCGCTGTATTTACGCTATAGCCTCGCGTATTTATCAATTATAGTTGAAAACGGAGAAATTACACACAGATTGTTACAATTAATCAATGTAAACGAAACAATGAATTCAACTGAATCTGGTATGTAAACGTAGACGTGGAAATATAGTATAATTCATGTAATTCTTCAAAGTAACAAATAAAAAGCATTTGCAGAAACTCTCGGGAAACAGAACCGCTCGTGAACTCTAGAATACACCATGTACACATAGGACATATTCACTTTATTTAAACATTTGTATACTTTGAATTCGCAATGAAAATTTAATATCTACTAATTTAGTATCAAAAACAAAACTACGAATACGTTGTTGCGTTTTAGAGTGCATTTTTGTTTGTATGTATCTGCTATTATAAATAGAAACCACTTATACAGAATAGAAAACAATTTCTTTGTCATGTTATGTTTTGCGAATGTATGTCATGTCTCATTGCATATCCTTTAAAAAGAGGTATGACTGTAATTTGATACCGCATTTAATTTCCAACAAAAAGACAGAGAATAGTTACCAATTTTTCATATACTCTAGTATTCAAGGGGTTCTATGTGGCATTTACTCACGGACACCAGACGGCCAAAAGAGCAAAAGTCTGTTAATTTACCTGTACATGTAGCATGGCAAAAGATGCGCAAAAAGTCTGTTAATCGAGTCGGCTCTATGACTGTTATAAGAGTAAACGTAAGTTTAAAGGTTATATATGTACAAAATCATTAAAATATTTGTTCAAAAACTGTCTGTTCTGTAACTATTCCGGTGTATCTTTCATGTTTTGTCTTTTCTCTTGGACACTGAGATTGATCCTCCAAGTTCGGTAATTTTGTTCACAGGCATTTGGGTCCAGGATGAATATGATTTGTTGATCTAATGGACGCAAAAAGTAAAAAAAAAAATGTCATAAAATGATTACGCGATACGATAGGTGAGGAAGAAGAAAAAAAACATGTTTTAAAACAGAATGTCTAAGTTTTTAAAATTTGTTCACACAGAAAAGTGAAATATCAGTATTGTACTTGTTAATCTTGCACCCCAGAATAATACTGGACACATTTTTAGATATTTGTATAATTCTGTCTTTTACGGAAAACTATTTAGAAAAAGTCGGTTAAAGAGTAAATCAGAGTAAAAATTGTCTGTTAATAATTGTATCATCCCAATTTGTTTTAAATATAATGCATATGTATCTATGTATACAGTGTTTTATATATCATTATAATCAATAAGATTTCTTCATTATGCCAGAACGAAAATGTGACTTGTTTTCCATATACCTTTACCTGGACGCCAATATCTCATGCTAAACATAGTGTATGCTATACTAGAAGGGAACATTGACCATTGGAAAGTGGAAGCTATCACATTTGTCATAGGGCTTTGTTGAAAAGCTCCTTGAGAGTCAAATTCCGAGATTTAGATCTAATTATAAAGTTTACTTCCCATACAACCCGATGGTGAATTAGACTGAGTTCCATTTATATCTTAATTTATGATGTAATCTTGTCACACTGATGGCATGCGATGGTATATTTTCATTACATTTATATCAATTTTTGGAACTATTATTTTCATAGTAGTTTAGTATTTTTGTAAAGTATTTGTTAGCGGTTTTTATATTTGATTTAGTGTCATTTTTGATAAGTACTTTAAGTACAAGTTAATTGTAATTTCATGGATAAATATATTGGAATCTTAAATTTAGCTTTTCGTGAATTAAATTGTCTCTTCATTTTACTTAATTGTGTGTTTGTATTATTTTCATCTATTAATATGCCTTTGTTCTAATAAAATTAAACCTTTTGGATTGTGTTTGATTTTAACCCCTTCACGAACCCGGCTACACATGTCTGTTGTGTTTGGTGTTAAAACTGCTTTCTCCAACATTGAAAACAGCCAGCAGTCTTCAAATTTAAAAACACTTCATTATTTCATTTTGTTGATTGAATTTTTTCTTTCTTTTGTATGTAAACAGCCAGAACAGAAGTCTTCAAATCATTATTTCAGTTTGATTATTGCGTTGTTTCTTTTGTAGGTGTACAGAGGACCATGAAATCGCTGATAACGGAACAACCAATTTAGATAAAACATGTAAAGCAAAGGCTATAAGGCTTACTAGGCAATCTCAACAAATAGAGACATAAGTGCATTGTATATGTAGGTAGGTAACTGGCAAAGCTAATTAAAGCTTTAATCCTTACTATACCACCTGATGAGTCTTAAATAGTTGAAACACCATGAGGAGAGGCAAAATTTATTTTCAGGAACTTTGTGGTTATTGTCTTGCCTTCGAAGCAGCGCGGGGCATATAGGTGTTACTTTAAAGGCGGTGGCGGTGGCGGCGTTAACTTTTTGGATAAGGTTTTATGAGCACCTCCATATTTCAAGAACAATAAGTCCTAGGTTGATGAAACTTGGTATGCATATGCCCCAGTAGTAGCCTAGCACAGTTGCATCCCCATCTTTCGACCTTGACCTTGATTTTCCAGTTGAGTGACTTTGACAATTTTCAATACATATAATAGCATTGTTAAGGTTTTGTGAGCACCTCCATATCTCAAGAACTATAAATCTTAGGTTGATAAAACTTGGTATGCATAAGCCCCAGTAGTAGCTTAGCACAGTTGCATCCCAATCTTTTGACCTTGACCTTGATTTTCTGGTTGAGTGACTTTGATTTTTTTTTTGCATATAAAAGCAATGTTTAAGTTCAATAAACACCTTTTGATCTGAGAAACTGAAAATCCTTATAATTGCAAAATATAGTGGAAGTAAGAAAGAATTATTGTTTCTGATGCAGACGAGACACACTTTAGTGTTAACTCTTGTTATTTTGATGCTGTCTCCAACACTAAATTTTGATGCTAGAGCGTACTCATCATTGGGAATTAAAACCCCATCAGCAAAAAAAATGTAATCATGGTACATAATGATAAAACGTTTTTTTTTCAATGCTTCTTTATTAATACAAACGTATGTACTACACGGAAGTACGATTTTTCGATGTACCTTTAACTGGTGACTGCAATGAGAAAAAAATAGTAAGAATTAAAATTATTGAGGCATTAATGTTCTCAATACAACAAAATCAACATAGAAAAGAGCTTTTTACATAAACTCGTCATCTTAATGTACATTAAAAGTTTTTTATTGAGTCCCTTACTTTTTGTACTTCTTGTAATAGTTAAGGTGTTGTTCATATTTTGTTACTCTATCTTTAAATTTGTCGTAGAAATTTGTTTTGTCTTCCTTTACCGGATTAGACACACTGAATTGGAAATTAGCAACATGACGGGTGTGATATAGCAGACAGAAACTGCTTACTCTTCCGGAGCACCTGAGTTCACCTTGTTACGACTTGACTTTGCGTTGTTGCTTTCCGTTCGGATTTTGTGCTTTGTGTTTCTTCGTGCTGTTCTTGTTCGTGTTTATCGGTTTTGTCGTTGCCCTTTCGGACTTTTGACTCTCGAATGCCCCATCGGTGCCACTTTGCTGCTTTAAACTGGTCATCTTGTAATCATATTAAAACGAAAGAATATGGAATATGTGTCAGAAAGACACGATCCACATATTGATATTATTTTTATGAATGATAAAAAAAACAAACATTCAATGCGTGTGATAGAAAATAATGAGATGTGGAATAAGTGTACGCGACACAGACCACAATTAAACGGCAATTTAGAAAATCCACAATGGACAACCGCCAGCAGCCTTCAACGAGGCCATCTGGCACTGCTTGCGGTTCTGCAATTGGCCCATGGTCTAAATAAAATGCATATAAGCGCTTTTCTGGACTAACCTTCATCAGACATGCTAGGGGTCGAAAAATTGGGAGACTGGTATAAGTAATCAGTTTAAATCAATACTAATGAGTGTACCGACAAAATGTGACAGTCCTCTCGCAATTTGTCCCTCATTCCCCCCAAAATACCCCCTACTCACCAGTACAATTTCCTTTGGTCAATGTTAGATCATCAATAGCAATATCCCCCTTCCATGATGTCCCTTTGGTTGCTTCTATGTAAATCTACAAATAAATAGAAAAAAAAATCTCTTAATGTTACATTAATGTTTTCTTACCGATTACTCTTCCGGAGCACCTGAGTTCACTCTTATTACGACTAGAGTTAGCGTTGTTAATTGATATTCAATAGTTTTTTTTGTTTTCGTGTTTTATATGTTGTCTGTTTTTTCGTTTTTATGTCCTTGTTTGGGTTTGCTGGATTTGTCTCTGCCCTTTCGGACTTTGACATTTGGATGCTCCTTTGGTACCTCTGATTCTTTCTGAGTCATTAATGGAACAGGAATAGCTACAGTAATAGAATTTAAGTACTGATACTTAAATTCGTTTATCGCAGAGGCCGTTGTTGTGCTTTGTAGGTTAAATTATAGAATTTGTGGTTGTTAGTTGAAACAATACTAGTTCCGGTTATTATTAGAATTTCAGTTTCATGAACACATCGACAAGTCCGAAAATTTATTGTAATCTACATGGAGAATCGATCTAAATTCTGAAGGAAAGTATTTAAATATTAAGATTTGATGTCAGTCTTTCATTCTAACATAATTTGAAAAATTGATGGAACGATTCCATTTGGATTTTCACCTTTGATTCAAGCAAATCTAGGTGTTTGTGAAATGATAAACATCACGAAATCACGCTTCAATAACATTGTTTCATACGCACACATTTTATACACAATAACAGATTATAAAGATTTGGGACAAGGAATTGTGTTTATTTAAACATCAATGGTTATGAATATGAATTACACACAAGCCAAGGTGACCCTGCTGCACTCTAGGCGGCAAGTTTTACGTGACTAACATGCACATGTACAAGAGCTACATTTGTTGTTCATATATAATAACACTATGATTTGAGTAGTCAAACTCTTGTCTACGAATGTTTACACTTTATGATTACATTTCTTCCATTATTCGGTCGCAGCAAAAAAAAAAAAAAGAAAAAAAAGAAGAAATATTTATGATTAATTGTATGTATTTTATATTTATGGGAAATAATAGTCTTGTAGCCTTGAAGGAGCCAATTGTCAGTTACAGAGGTAAGGTCCTGTTAATAGAAAATGTTCTTAAGCTAGATGACAGCTTATTTGGTCCAAACAGCTGAAAGGGGCAGGAGGTCCAGCTACCCTAGTTTTATTTTGTCACCTCACACACACAGACACAGAACTACCAAAAGAAGGACATTTTAGAAGGTAATGTGTTGAATGAATTCCTGGATTATAATAAAGCCTTGTAATTAAAAAAAAAAAAAAAAAAAATCCTTTAATTTCCATCAGTCATAACCATGAAAACAGGAAACTCATACAAAGTTAGTATGCACTTGCACAACATACACCAATATAAAACATTAACAGGCCTCAGGGCGAGGCACAACTGGTATTAGCAAATTTACATATCAAAAGCAAATTTATTTTTAAACCTCAATTAGGAATGTCATTTGTCGAAATTAAGGCATACATGTGCAATTTCATTATAATTATTGAAGGGTTGCATCAGTAACAAAATTTCATTAAAATATCAATTAATGTGATAATAAATAAATCTGAATTGTCATTTTCATAATAATCCAATTTGCATTTTCCATTCCTATTTCAATTGTCGTCATAAAGGTATGTATGGTTATCTAATTTTATGTCTGTTAAGTGAAGTGTTACTTAGCACATTGTCTGTGAACTCATAACTAGTGCTTTGCTCAGCATATGAGGGATCACTACTCAATGCTCTTTTCTTCAACAAATCACACACTGATTGATTCTCTGATAGTTAAGGGCTTGGTGATTGAGTACTCGGTCTGTTCTGTTAGGGGTTATGCATTCTTTTAAATTATGCATGTTGTCTTTTAATTTTTTGAACAAGCAAGTCAATTAAATCAGTTATTTCACATACTTGTACAAATTATATCAAATTAAGATTTCAAGCCAAGGGTAATAGTATCTTACTTAAATGCTAAATTTCTAGATACAAGTACATGTACATGTATATTGGCATATATATATACATGTATGAGCCAGTTAAAAGACAAGATATATTTGTTATATTCTACGCTTTGGTTTTCTGGTTTTGTTTTTCATTCTGAGTTTCAGCTACACTAATTGTCGCCAGTTGGAGTTGAAATAAGGGACAGTCTGGATCGGTAAGCCTTGTACTCAAGTCAAGAAGTAAAGTTAAAGAGGCAAAAGGTAATGCAATCACCTGGAACATAGATAAATATAGAAACCAAATCAAACAAACTTAATGGTAAAAGATCCTAACTGAAAAACTTTATGGTTAAGGTTGTATTAAAAAGATCCTTTAAAGATTATTATCAAATAGCAACTCAAATCATAATGATCTAAGGCATACATAAAAAAAAAAGGGGGGTTCTATATATAGTTAAATCAAATTTGTAAATAGAGGTTTTACATAGGAAAGGCCATCACATTGCACAAAATAGCTCAGTTATATCATTTAACATGTCTTCTTCATTTCGAAAATTTAGATCTGATATTGAAAGGAACCTATAATATTTTAGATCTGAAATTGAACAGAAAACTAAATTAGTATTATTATTTTTTATAGAATTTTCACTGATATTGGAGAAGAAGCTAAACTTAATTTATACATGTATGGTAGATATTTCAGATCTTGAAATATTCTGAAAAAGAAACTAGACAAATGTAGTAATGTTATACTTAATTTAAATATTTCATATTGAGCAACTTTAAATGTTTACACATGTGATGCCCAAGTTGACATATTTATCTATCTATCAATCTGAAGTTGTGGTTGCCATAAGTTGTGGTAACCAAATTATTAAATAGGAAGCTAAATTTATGTTTTTTTGTTTTTTATTTTTTTTTATATTTCTAATCTAAATTTGAAGATGGAAATTAAATATTGATATATTTATTTTCATTATATCGATTCTGATATTGAAACAAGAACTAAATTTATGTTTAACTCAATTTCAACATATCATATTTGTGGTTGAAGGAGAAACAAAAACTAATTAATGTAATAGTTAATTAGATGTTTCAAATGAAGTTACATGTACTTTATAATGTTTTACACCTGTGATGCCCACGGTGAAATAATCTATCTATCTATCTATCTATCTACCTACTGATATACCTTATCTTAAGTTGTGGTTGCCATAATCTGAGGTAGCCAAATTATTGAAGGATAAAGATAAACTCATATTATATTAAAATTAGATAATTTGAAGGAGAAACAAAAACTAATTAATGTAATAGTTAATAAGATGTTTCAAATGAAGTTACATGTACTTTATAATGTTTTACACCTGTGATGCCCACGGTGAAATAATCTATCTATCTTCAGATATACCTTATCTTAAGTTGTGGTTGCCATAATCTGAGGTAGCCAAATTATTGAAGGATAAAGATAAACTCATATTATATTAAAATAAGATAATTCAAATAAAGAAGATAGCTAACACTAACTAGATATTTAATTTACAGATTTCAAATTTGGTCAAGAGACGGAAGCCAAATTATGTTATATGGAATTAAGCTATGCCACAGTTGAAATGAAGGGGAAGCATAACTTATACTTGTTTTACATATTTCAGATTTGATCATGCAGTAAACCACACTAATGGTTTTTTTTTATATTTATTAGATATTACAGATTAATATGGAAGAAGGAACCCAAACTAGTGTTAATATTAATTTAATGAAAATTAATTTCAAATCTGAATTTCAAAGTAAATATGAACAATGATTATTTAGATATTTCGGATTTGATTTTGCAGAGGAAATTATACTAACGTTTTAATATCAATGATTTATTTCAGGTTTGATTTTGAAGAATGAAACGAAACAAATTTACATTTAGTTCAAATATCAAATATGAATTTAAAGTAAAGTTTAATAGTGTTTTATTTATTTTAAAACAGGGTGGGAAATATGCTGAAAGTAAACAGCTCTGAATTGAAATTCTATCTGTTTTTATTAAATTGCCAGTCAAATTTTCATGAATTTTAGCCAGCCCTGTCCAAAAGTTACCCATCGCGGGCTGGCACACAGGCTAATACCAAATTTGAAATTTAACATGATATATAATGTATATATTGCAATTGATTCAGATCTTATATTGAAACAAACTTGTGTTCTATATTTAATTTAAGATTGATAGCATCTATGAATGTTTTACCTTTCTGTCTAAGATGCCTACAGTAGATATTGTATTTTACTATCTAAGAATTTACTTCATTTTAGGTTTTGGTTGCCATAGAAGAAATTTAACTTTTTCATGGCTGTTTCAGATACTTAAGATTTGAAATGAAGAGGGATTCAAAAATTAAATTCTATTCAATTTTAGATATTTCGAATCTGGTATTGAAAGAAGCTAAACTAATCTTATTTAATATAAGTCATACTTACATATTTGAATTTTATTTAAATGCTGAATAATGTTAAAGGCATAAGTGTTAGGTACAAAATTATGATTCATTTCAGCTGAAACGAGTTTGATAAGAAAAGAAGAGGGTTAGCACACGCACACAAACTCACACACACCCCCCCCTCACACACCGGTATATTTGGTTTGTCCTTTCAATTACAATTTTATGCAGATAATTACAAATTGCCAAGCTACCATTCTCAATAATGTGTTGTAATTTGTACACAGATCATGACATCCATGGCCAAATACAATGATAGACCTTAACTGGGTACATATTGTTGTAGGACAATTCTGGGCATTAGCAATCACTCAATTTGTATTGTTTTTCAAATTTAGCAGCCAGTTAATTGATTCTGGGCATTAGCAATCACACATTTGTATTGTTTTTTCAAATTTAGCAGCCAGCATTAATTGATGTCACACACAATCACATTTCTACCATGTATGTTATGCATTTATTAATGTGTAACCAAATATATACAATACCATATTACAGTCTGTTCATGCACATAATATTTTTACATGTTTACACTAAATTAAAAACATTGGGATTTTCAAGTTTTTCCTCATGATAAAAACACATACACATAAACAAACACTAACACTAAGTAAGTACTGTTCCAGATATATGCTAAAACTCAATCCATGTATATCTTTAAATGAAGGATCTGTGAATAATTAATTTTATCTAAGTATTGTTTTCCTCACAAATAAGACAGTTTTTGCAGCATTAACAAACTAATTGTATTTACATAATGTATGTAAGTAAGCCCTTGTCTAGTTAATTTGACATACACATGAATGCAAGTTAATCCTTGTGTAATACCTTTTGAAAAAGGTTTTCATATGGAGTAAGTGATATCTTTTTATGATCTCTGATTCAAGACCGGGGTAAATAGTCAAATAAATTTTAGAGGGGCATTAATGTTACACATATTTGGCCGGCAGCTTCTGCAGCGAACCCCCATTTTATGGCGGTTGTCTGGGCTATGCCCAGCCAATTTGGCGATTTTCGCTGCTTAAGTTTCAATTTCTTAGTTTTCATAGAAATACTTGACTTCTGTTACTAACAGTCAAGCATTTATAAATTATTTACACCTGTGATACCCACGGTGAAATAATATCTTAACCATTTAAGTCCCATAATTTGTGGTAACCAATTTATATATTTGAACAATTTAAAGTTTTTGTAAATATACATATCTATATACATATATGCATGTAATTATTTATTTCATAATACAGCTGCGGCCAAATACGCCAATACCTTATTATCTAGTTTTCATTTAATTCTTATGGCCTTTATGAGATAATAGAATTTAAGTACTGATACTTAAATTCGTTTATCGCAGAGGCCGTTGTTGTGCTTTGTAGGTTAAATTATAGAATTTGTGGTTGTTAGTTGAAACAATACTAGTTCCGGTTATTATTAGAATTTCAGTTTCATGAACACATCGACAAGTCCGAAAATTTATCCCATCCCAACTCCCTCCCTCTAAAAAGTTCAGATACTGCTGTTTGTTCTCATTTTACTTTTCAGCTTCCTAGTTCCATATAAAGTGCGAATGTTTGATATGACTGGTGATACTGCTGATGAAGATGATGCTGATCTAGATGTGGTTGATTCTGAGCATAAGGATACAATTGGACATTCATCAACAGAAAACTTTAAAAAAAATTGTGTTTGATGTTTTTTCTTTCTTGTGTTAAATTGTCTTTGGCGATGCGATTTTCGCTGCTTAAGTTTCAATTTCTTAGTTTTCATAGAAATACTTGACTTCTGTTACTAACAGTCAAGCATTTATAAATTATTTACACCTGTGATACCCACGGTGAAATAATATCTTAACCATTTAAGTCCCATAATTTGTGGTAACCAATTTATATATTTGAACAATTTAAAGTTTTTGTAAATATACATATCTATATACATATATGCATGTAATTATTTATTTCATAATACAGCTGCGGCCAAATACGCCAATACCTTATTATCTAGTTTTCATTTAATTCTTATGGCCTTTATGAGATAAATAAGGTTTTAATATATCTACCTATCAATCTCAATGTCAAAGAGGAAGACATCCGAAGATCACAATGGTCCTCCTGACTAGGTACAGGCATTTCAAATAGTT
>CAXARO010000166.1:0-15974 GCA_963971305.1 Arcuatula senhousia | reverse complement strand
TTGCCCATGCATCCTCTAGAGGTCCATTTTGTTCGAAACTCTTCAGCTGTAGGTTTACATTCGTCGTATTTACTTTTAATATCCGATACTAACTCCTTGAAGTTGGTATCGTTTCCCTTACTTGACTCTTTTCTAACTTCTTGTGCTTCCGAAGTTGAATTCACATTCTACATTTTATCTCTCTTTTCTTTTCTTTTCGTTTTTCTTCTTCTCTCCTTTCCCTCTTTTTCTGTTCTTACGACTGTTTTTTACCTTATTTTATTCTATTAAACAAATAAATAAAAGTTACTTCGAATCAAAACATTACCACATAAAATTTGCAGCTAGGTTCCTTTTTTTGTATTGTCTAGTTATGAAAGAAGCAGAGGTACCAATGGGGTATCCGAATGTCAAAAGTCCGAAAGGACAAAGACAAATCCAGAAAACACAAACAAGAACGGGACAAAAACAAACAACATGTAAAACATGGAAACACAAAATACTTGAATATCAATCAACAACGCGAACTCCAGTCGAAACAAGAGTGAACTTAGGTGCACCGGAAGAGTAAGCAGTTCCTGCCTGCTATAGCACACCCGTCGCGTTGACAACAGTCAATTCGGTGTGTCAAATCCGGCGAAGGAAGACAAAACAAAACTCTAAGACAAACCAACATTTGTACTCATCTGAGAGATCGAAATCCCATATTTGTCTGTAAGTGCATGATGTCTTCCCTAAAATTTCTTGAGTGAAGACAGCAACCAAGAAGCAACATAACCCTGTGTGAGCAATTTTTGCAGCAGACGGGACGCTCTGCTAAGGAAATCGATGCAAGTATCGCACGCTCTGCAGTAACGAATCAATTGAGATACGTAAACTTCGTAAGCTGGAGCGGACGGAATGTTGCTACACAAGAAGGGAAATTTGACAATTTGAAAGTTGAAGTGTTTGTATGAATTTTGTAACAAAATAAAAAGAAACTCATGAAACAATTACAATGTACCTGTTTTTAACCTGATTTTTTTTTACTGAATCAAGAAGAAAAAACGAATTTCAAATGTTTCTTGTCTTTTTTAAGTACATGTATTTAAATTAAAGTCTTACCAAAGACCAGAAATTTGTAACGAAAATTCCCCATTTATACCCCTTATTTAGTCTAATTTGTCTCGGAAAACAGGTAGTACATGACCGACTGACCTGGAAAGGGGTATAACTCTACAAAATACAAATGACAACTAAGTTCATCATGCTAAAGCTGTCTACCAAATTTGAAAGCAATCCCTTCAATAAAGACAGAGAAATATGTTACCAAAAAAATCCATTTTGACCCTTTATACAGTCTAAGTTGTCTCAGAAAAAAATCGCCATTTTAGACCCTTCATACAGATTAACTTGTCTCGGAAAACAGAAAGAACATGACCGACTGACCTGAAAAGAGGAGGCAAGGTACAACTCATCATGCTTAAGCTGTGTAACAAAATTTGAATCTATACCTTAAGTAGAAGATGAGAAATTTTTTACGATATATTTCCCATTGTAGACCCTTAAATATCGGCTCCGAAAACAGGAAGAAAATGGTCAACTGACCTGGAAAAAGCAGTTCTCTTCAGTAGAAGTTTATAAATTTTACTGGACGGACAGACGGACAAGGTGATTGCAATATAACCCCCTCTCTTACGAGTGGGGGTATAATGAAGATGAAATGATGAGGTAAAACAAACTGGTTATTCAGTTGACAGTGTACTTAATATTTGGATCTTCCAAATGCCAAAATTTACCATTTGGCCTATAATATGTTTAAAAGTTAAGGGAAAAAAACAAATCGGTAGACTTAAAATATTCAGGAAAAGAAACAACACAACATTAACAAAAATTACAACTTACTGCAATCAGTCATGTCAGTGGTGAAATGAGTCGAGACAAGAGTACAATCAGGTGCTCAGGAATCCTAGTTTGTAGAGGTTTGATTTCAGTAACTACCCTTATGTCACATAAGCCCGCCCCATTGTAGGAGAATAATCTGGTAAGAAATGACATCCTGAGAGTTCTGCTCTCAATTTTAATATATAGTTATTCTTAAGTGCGTGTCTCAAAGAAAACCATGCAAAATCCTAAATTTTTTCCAGAAACAACATATTCACAGCTATGAATGCAATGGTGTAACTTAAAGTCCTTCATGGAAGGCTTCTTTTTGCAAAATATTGTTTTCTGAAAAATTTAAGATTGCCGACCAATGTCTCCTGGTTATCAAAAAAATCAACATGAAATCCTTTAAGGATAATGCATTGTCTTTCTATTGCAAAAGAAATTTTGAAAATCATTTTTCAATTACCAAGCACCCTAGGGGGTAATATTGGCAATTTGCAAAATTGTGCAAAATCATCAAAATGCTTATTCTTAACGTTTAATTTTGTCCAAGTCAGGTCTCTTGAATGATAATCTTTCTAATATTCAAAAAAATAATGCTTACAAGGTGAACATGTTAAACATGCAACCATGGATCGTGCATTCTAACTTAAGTACAAGTCTGTGAAATGGGTTGGTTTCGATTTTAGTTGAAACACTCCTAATTTTTAACAACTTTTGTATAAACATGAAAGTGTTTAATTTCTAACTAAATGCATTTTTGATTAATGACATTTTACATTGTAGTTTGTAAGAATAACAATAGCCTGTTGGCAACGCGACGGATGTGCTATAGCAACTGCTTACTCTTCCGGAGCACCTAAGGTAACTCTTGATTCGACTGGAGTTCGTGTTGTTGATTGATATTCATTTATTTTGTGTTTCCATGTTTTACATGCTGTCTGTTTTTGTCGCGTTCTTGTTGGTGTTTACTTTGTCTCTGCCCTTTTGGACTTTTGACATTCGGATACCCCATTGGTACCTCAGCTTCTGTACTAGTCTTGACTTTGCTCAAAGTATTCAAATCAGGTCTCAAATTATGAAATGTTAAAGACATAATGAAAAAATACAGAAATTGTTAGTTTTAGATGATCATAGCAGAAGCATTAAAAGTCAGATGAAATGTGGTGATTACGTATTTAAAAGAACCCTTTTGGACTATAGGAATTGGTGTTTACGAATGTCCTTGTTGTCAGTTTTGTCATGATACATGTACAGCTATACTGGTTAAGGCCCGAAGGTCGGCCATTTTGAATTGTTCCAAACAAAATTGCCAAATAGAGGCTTCCATGAAGGACTTTAAGTTACACCATTGCTTTCATAGCCATGAAAATGATGCTTCTGTTCTGGAAAAAACTGCATGGTTTTTCTCTAAGACACGCACTTAAAAAAAAAAATAAATAAATTTTAAATTGTATTTTTGAAATTTTAAATAATTTCTTAAAGATGACAAAGGTAGGTGCTCAATTAAATACAAAATGTTAATGTTTGTAAACAAGGTCACGTGAAAGTTCCGAAAATGCCGCATGACACGATTGTTTCTTTAGGGGAAAGGAATCAGCTGTATTTCTAATTTTCTGAAACTGGTGTGAAATATTTTTATTTTGAAAGATAGATTTTTATCAATTAAATATCCCAAAATTGGTCAAGTATAAATGTCTATGGGCAAATAATTACTTAAATTATTCCAATAGCACAACTTTTTGTGACTTTATTTAACACCTGCTCTCTTATTGGTCCCGTGCGGGGTCCAATGGGCAAATAGGATCCAAGCAGATCCTAGCTTGTCGTAAGAGACGACTAAAAGGGTTTTGAGATTCTAACGTCAGGTCAGTGCTCAGCCAACAGAGCGACCAAGTGTGTACCATAGGTGGCTGAATACGGTGGTCCTCGCCTGCAGGGATTGTCAGGTCTATAATTAGGAAACCCTGACTGCTGACCATAGTGGGCCACGCTTCATGCACGTAAAAGACCCTTTTGTGGAACGCTAAGTAGTGCACCACATTGGCTAAATGTTCTACCCACCTCTCCCCTTTTCCTGTGGTTCTTAAAAAAATACCGTTCCTTTGCTCACCACTCATCCCTATATTTCATTCATCATCATCATTTCATGTTCATTTTATCAACCTTTTCATGTTCATTGCCTGTAAATAACATATATAGCGTTGACTGGGCGTAAACAACAACTCACTCACTCTCTGCTCTCTTTATAGCCTAAACTGTTCTAATATCTTTCCCTTTGAAATTACATCATTCATCCGGTCTTAAAACCAAACGTTTAAAATTTCTAAAAAGAAATCTGAAACAGCATATTTGGAGACTATATCACAATTTCAGCGCTGCTAGGATCTAAAGTGTTGAAAGTTTTTTTTTATTAGAATTGGAATATCGAAACCTCGTGAAAGATTTATTTTGTTTCAAAATTTAGTTTCGGACTTATGATATTCAATTGCCCTTTGGGTAAACCTTTGCTTCTCGCCATATTAAAAATAAATATTTATTGATGGAGTTTCCCTTCGGATAGTTGATGATTCAAAATTGGTTCTGTGCTAAAAACGGGTTATATTTATTGCTTAAATTATTACATGTATTCATGGCTCGAATGCCCCACTTGAGCCTCTTTAATTCTTGCTGAGTCAAAATGTTATATTTGTTAAAAGTGTCAACGATATTCAGAATACAAGAGGCCCCCAGGAGCCTGAATCGCTCACATGACCTATGTGCCTGAACTGTAGGCTATTAGGCAAGTAAACACTGGTAGACATAAGGTAAATACTATTTAATATTGATCCTTTTCTATTGGGATATAACTTATTAGCAAATAACAGCAATATACCCATATGTTCTATTTTTAGCCATGACGGAAATGTTTTACAGCCAATCAAAATCCCCACAACAGTCCTAAACAATTAATGCTAATAAACAACTATACCAAGTTGATTCCAATTCTGTGGCGGATCCAGAAATTTTCAAACGCGGTGCGCGCAATAATAAAAAAACCTTCAGGGACCTTTTGTTTAATACAGTTCCTAACCATTTTTTTGTCAAACGGAGGGGCGCGCACCAACTACGCCGGTTCTAGATCCGCCTTTGCAATTGGACTTAAGGTGTCAAAAGAGTTAACGTTTTAAGTGTAACGAGTAAAAGCTGTAAATGGTAAAATGGTAAAATTCGACATTCTAAGGGGAATAACTCCTAAAAGGAATGGTCCTACAACGTTGACCTATTACAAATTTTGTAGATCATGATGTGCTTAACAATATGCATTTTATTTTTTTCAAATATCTTATAAAGTTTCTAAGATATTGAACTTTAAAAGTGCAAAATTCATACCAAAAAATCAGGAAAAGGGCAATAACTCCTACATGGGTAGTATCTTCAAAATTTTAGGTTTGGTAGCTCTTGGGGTCACTTATATCTAGCAAGAATTTTGATAATTTCTCTGGTATGTATTTTTTTAATTTTTGTCTTGTGATGTTTGGTCGCCGGTAAATTAAAACGTTAAGCAAGACCGATGTCCTTTATAACTGGGAAAAACCAATGTACAAAAGAGACACAGATAACTGACTAGGTTCATGCTGGTGAACATTATTTCATTCAGGTCTATAGAAGTATCCCTGTTTAACAAACACATTTTAATGGGGCTTTGTAACGTTTATGTTGCCTTTTTTTATTTTTTTTTGTTTGTTGTTTTTTTTTTTGTTTGTTGGAGGGGGGGGGGGGTTAGTTGTTTGTTTGTTTATTTGGGAGTTGGGTTTTGGGGTTTTTTGTTGTTGTTGTTGGTTTTCTTTTGTTGTTCTTTTTTTTTTGGTACATAAATCTTCCAGTTGTAAAAAACTTGGACCCGCGGCAACTGATCAAAATAAAAACTGTCGATTCTTTATCATCGCAGCTTTTAGTTGTAAATTTCCTATATAATTGTGTAAGTTGTATCGTGTATCATTCCATGTCTCATTTTGTTCCATCACTCTAACTGAAAAACTATTATTTTATTTTATTCAATGGCTTTTCGATGAAGACCAAAATCATCAAAACCAAATTCCAAACTGGTTTATTGGTCTCCACAACATTGAGCGGGACTACAGCAGTCATCGTCCATCACATCGATTTTGTTAACACACTGGTTATTTTGTCGGCAAGATTTTCCTCCATGTTTATGAAAGCAGTCCCATCCACCTAGTACAAATTGAAACAAAACAAACAAATAGAGTCAGTTCAACCATCACAAGATCGGTAAGTGTTTTGACATTTTTACCAAAAAAATGAAAAGTTTTTAGAAATTCAATTAGGTGATTATTTGGAAAATATTTTTAATCCATTCCTATGTGCATTTAGAAAGGGTTATGGATGTCAGACCCCTCTGGTAAAATTGATAGAAGATTGGCAATCTGCTTTGGATAAAAATCTATAGATTTCGGCTGTTCTTATGGATTTATCCAAAGCCTTTGATTGCTTGCCCCATGATAATTTGCTTGAGAAATTGTCAGCTTATGACGTATTGCCCAATTCAATTTCATATTTATCAGATCGTTAGCAACAAATTAAAATAAATTCAATTCTGAGCAACTGGTCTGACATTCATAAAGGCGTACCCAACGGCTCTATACTGGGACTTATTCAATGTATTTATAAACAATATTTTGTCTGTAGTAAAACATGGTTCTCTTTATATAATTGCACTATCATTTTGTAGTCCTGATTATAACATGTTTATCTCTTCTTTACACACAGACATTTTAGCTTTGATATATTGGTTGAATATCAACAAAATGCAGCCAAATCCGGAGAATTTCAAGTTCTAGATGTTGGTAAAAAACCTTTTATAAAAATCCATGTATTAATTGAGAAAGTGCAAATATATACTGTGAAAATAGTGTTAAACTATAAGGTTTAGAGATTGATAATCAACTTTATCATACATTTAGTTTTGTTACCTTTAAATGTGTCCGTGTGTAACAGACAGAAACTTACAAACCATATAGATCTTGACAAGGGACATTTTTGCCATATCAAACAATCGCGTGCACAAAAGTGGGCAAATATGGAATATCAAGACCTCGCGTGCACAAAAGTGGGCTCATATGCCATATCAAGGTCTAGAGCCTCACTTTAAAATTCGACGTCACAGTATATAAATAGTAAAGTATATGTATGATAAAAAGATTATGACACAGGATTTTCCATATGAGGTCCTATATCATTCCTCGACCCAATATGTGAGTCTCGGAATGATATGGGACTTGATATGGAAATACCTGTGAAATAATTTATATAATTTTGACTTACATATTGGAAATGTCTGTAGGAAGGCATCAGCAGCATCTTAACATCTTAAAACGTTTAGGACCATTTTTAGATAATCTCAGTAAATCAAGTATTTATTCCATACAGTCATTTTAAGCAATTTTAATTTCTGTCTTTTGTCCTGGAACTTTTTCAATGCAAGAAATTGAAACAAAACAGAAAAAGTGCAAGAAAGAGCACTCAGTTTTGTTTACAATGATTTTGAAAGCTCATATGATCAGCTGCTTGAACAGGCAAAGATGTCCGCACTAAAGATACGTCGACAGAGAACCATGGCATACTAAACATTTAGAATTATGCGGAAGTTTTATTTTGCGACTTTCTCGTTGACATTGCAAACACGAAAATTTAACGGCGCAAATATGTTTGTTTTCCACTAGAGTCTATGGTCAATAACATTTCAGCGCGTATTCAAAACTGTGCAAACTGAAATTCTACTGCAAAAATAGACGGTGGAAAAAAAATTTCGGTTTACAGTAACAATTGTGTAATACTAGCTCCGTATACAAACGAAAAAACTCCTTCCCTTCTGAAGTATTTTAACATATATATTTGTCAGCGATTTGATTGTTGAATAGCGTCAATTAACTTGAGTTTTATTTTTAAACAGATTGGATCGACTACAAATAGTCATTTTAAACAGCATCTTAAAATCGTATTACACAATTTAAACTTTTTTGTGCTGCAGCATTTTGGACAACATTTTTTTGTAGGACAGGGGAATGGAAAAAATTACCGCCTTTTACTTTCTTTTTATGTCATTTACTCCCTCCATCCATCCCGAACCACCATTATCATATTCTCAATGTTAAACTCACAGACTGGACAACATTTTATCTTGTTTGTGGGACAGTATCCGGTATTAACTGATCCTCCAGTGCTTGATCCACAAGACTCATCGCTAGCTAATTGACATGTGAATAGAACTGATGACCCTTCGCGGAAAGCCCCAGAACACGGTTTTACTAAAATAGATAAAACAAAGTCCTGAAATAACACAAAAGTCTAGCGGTAAGGTATTAACGCTGGTCGTTCTGTCCACTCTCGATCTTGGTTACATGTTTGTCAATAATACACTCTTAAGTGCTTGAAATAACCTTGTGAAAAATGCATCCCCGAGTTAACACCTTATCGCCCGATTATTTCACTTCTCTTTTCAATTTGTTTCTAAAGGTCTAACATTCTAAAACTACTACGACACCTTTTAAAACCACAAATGAAAGATGTGGATGAGTTGTCGCAAAAACAAAGCAGTTCTTTTAAAGCCTTTAATAATGGAACGACCAGGTACTGTAAAAGGGGATATTTTCGCAAACTTCGCGATCATAACAAATTCGCGAAAATTTCCCCTCGCGTAAATTACACAAAGAAGGACCCAATATTCCATGATCTAATAAAACGCGAAATTAAGACCTGGCGAATGCATATTGGTACTGAAACGCAAAATTTAAACCACGTAAAATTATCCCTTTTACAGTAACTAGAAAGGATCGATGGAGGGATTTGTTTTTTTCCTACAAAAATTCTTTTTCTTAAAAAAATATATTTGGAAAATATTTTTTGAAAAAAAAAATTGGAAGCACGGGAGCGTAGGGTTACAAATAAGTAATTTCTGCTATATAAAATACATGCTTATAATGCAAAAATATTCTGTCGCGACATCTTAAAAAAATAAAACTCTGTAGCGACACATTCAAGAAATAAATAAATTTTCCGCGCAAAAAAAAACCAAGCCCCCCACCCATTCAAGTAAAATGGTCCGTCAATAAGTCGTTGAAAATACAAAATACAAAAAACCGGATAATTTGTTTATGCTGTTTTAGCCAATTTATATTATGGACCGCAAACTTGCTTTATCCTTCAATCTCACATTTCGTTATATTGATGATGTCCTTTCACTAAACAATCCTCGATTTGGTGACTATTTACATCTCATATATCCGAAGGAACTTGAGATAAAGGACATTACAGATTCTAGGAGGTCCGCTTCATATTTGGATCTATTTCTCGAAATTGACAAACAAGGAAGGCTTTGTACAAAGCTCTTTGACAAACGTGATGACTTCAACTTTCCAATAGTTAACTTTCCCTTTCTGTGTAGCAACATTCCGTCCGCTCTAGCATATGGAGTTTACGTATCACAATTGATTCGTTATTCCAGAGCATGTGGGGAGTACAACGATTTCCTTGATAGAGCTGCACGGCTGACAAGCCAATTGTTAACACAGGGGTACGTTGCTCCCAGGTTGTTGTCATCACTCAAGAAATTTTACGGACGACATCATATGCTTGTATACAAATACGGGATTTCTATCTCTCAGATGAGCACAGATGTTGGTTTGACATAGAGTTTTGTAATGTCATCCTTTCCGTATTTGACCAACACTTAATCGATCTTTGGCAACGTGACGGGTGTGCTATAGCAAGCAGGAACTGCTCACTCTTCCGGAGCACCTGAGTTCACTCTCGTTTCGACTTGAGTTCGCGTTGCTGAATGCGGTTTTGTTGTTATGTATGTGTGTGATTTATGTTATGTGGTTTGTTTTGTTGTGATGATTTTTTGTCTGCCGGTTTTGTCCTTGTCTTTACGGTTTAATGATACTGATTACCCCTTTGGTACACCTTTGCTTCTTCTATAGGCCTCTCATCAGCAGCATTTGAATCAAAACATTAAAATTGAAAAGTCAATCAAAAATTGAAAAGGTCGAACAGAAAATATTTGCCGTTATATCTCTCTCATAAGTTTTACACGGTAGTACTGTCTTAAAACATTGTTTATTGATCATAACCGTTCTTCTTGAAAGCAAAATGTCTGAAATTAATTTTTACTTGTTGTTTTCTCGATACTTTTTAAAATTGTTTAAATCAGCAGACAAATACTGCACACAATTTAACAACTTGAGTGTATTTTCTGAAACGTGAACATTTAAGGGTTTCTATCTCTGAAATGAATACTTATGGTCTTGGCTCCCTGGGGCCATGTTTTCGAAAGTATCACAAAGTTGGTCGAAAGACATATCGAATGTCATAAGTTACAACCATGATATAATGGTCATACGACTCATCGTACCATGTAAAAAGGATTTGCCATGGATGTTTCTGGCCAAAATGTTTTTCGAAAAATAATTATGTAATTGAAGGTGTTTTCTTTTCTTTTGCTTTTAAGATATTTTTTTCATTATAAGAATCTGCGCGACGGATGTATTGCACTAGGCAAACACTGCTTACTCTTCCGGGGCACATGAGTTCATTCTCGTTACGACTTGAGGTCACATTGTCAGTTCTGTTCAGTTGTGGTTTGTTGGTTATGCGTTATATGTTTGTTGGTGCTTTTTTGTGTTTGCTGGTTAAACCTTTCTCTCTCTTGAATGTTTAACTTGGAAAAACCCCTTTTATTAGTTCATCTTTTTTCTCAGATTTAAATTATTTCAGCAAAAATCATGCCCTCTCCCTAATAATACGAGTATTCCTATTGAATTTAATTAGTTTGAGTTGTTATACAGGTAACCAGCAGTCATTATAGATAGTTGCATTTCCAAATGTAATTATACTTGTGATCATCATATCTCAGTGCGACCATTCTACAACACCTCTGTAGGGGTCGTAAGATTATGACGAATTTTGCGATTTACGATTCTTACAAAAACACAGTTTAAAGACATAGAACCTATCATTTTGGCAATTTTTAAAAAATAATGAAATTCACACTATTTGAAGAATACATTGTAAAACCTTTGAAGAAACTGCTAAATATTCAAAAAACCTAACAGAAAGTATTCTTTTCGACGGAAAACTGAATAAAAAAAACGCAGTGTGAAAAAAGAGGAGAAACTAATTATAGAATGTAAACACTTGCGGGTACCGGTAAACTAAGAAACGAAAAGTAACCAAACGAAACGGAGCAGAACAAAAACGATATCGGTAAAGAAGGAAACGTAAACTGTAAAATAAGCAGCCGAAATCTGTAAAGAAAGGAAACGAAATGCGAGCAAAACTGGTTAAAAAAGAAAACTGAATCGATTTTAGCCGACACCAGTCGTTTTTCTTTATTTACCGATTTCGTTTTCTCTTCGCCTCGTTTGGTTACATTTCGTTTCTCAGTTTAACAGTACCCAGTTTACCAAATGTAAATATTTATGCTGGACAATACTTAATCAACGCGAATAATTAAAATAAGATTATTGTATAGAAAACTGCACAACATTGAGTTTTTATGTTGGTAATGGTAAGTTTTAGATAGTATATTTTTAATATGTGTACTTTTTATTAAATGTAAAAAATTGCGAAATTGATAGGTTCTATGTCTTTAAGAGACCATCTTTCGACACGTCGAAGCCGTAAGATACTGGTTCATATTTTTTTGTAAGAATTGGACTAATTGATATATTGATTGTCCTTTGCTTTGTGTCCCGTCCACTGATCGGGACAAGCATACACGTATAATATTGCGGTAAAGATAGTCTCATTTGACATTTTTTTTCGGTCTTCAAATATTCCAATTAAATGCCGTAATTTATATTTGCATTTAAACCAGAAAAAAATGAACAGTTCTATTGACAACTGTTTTGGTTTGAAGATCAGGTGTTGATCGATACAACCATAGATCCGGTCATCTGACTTATCTGACACAAATTCTACGAATTATAAGTTTTGTTTGAGTTCAAACTACTATGAAACAAAAGGTCTCTTATGTTTTAACATGTCAATTTAAACGGTGTTTGTTCTGATTGACCGTTTCGAACTTTTTAGGGAGAGAATATGTCTCTATCTGTACTTGTTTGGTTTTGATTTTTGTTTTGTTTTTGTGTTCGTTTTCGGTATTTCCGGATTTGACCAACACTAAATTGATCTTTGCTAACCTGACGGGTGTGCTATAGAAGGTTGGAACTGCTTATTCTTCCGGAGCACCTAAGTTCACCCTCGTTTCGACTTCACCTTGCTAAATGGAGTAAATATTTTATGAAAGGATATGGAGTAAATGAACTTGAGCCCATAACACATATGTAAACTCTAAGTGCAATTAATCTTTATGATCTGTATGGCCATTTCAGAAAACTATTCCTCATCAGCAGCACTAGAACCAAAACATAGGAAATCCACAATTTGAAAAGATGTTCAAAATGTATAAAACCAAACGAAATCGAAATAAATATAGCTAAGGACAAAACTACGACGGAGGGAGTTTCACCTTAGCTTTTAGAATTTACATAAATTTAGATAATGGTTAAAACAAAGTGTACTCATGAGATGTTAACTCATGTACAAGTACACCATATCTAAAAAAAATAAAGAGAATACATCTAAAACACAGAGAATCGTTCTATTAACTGCACACGGCATAAAAGATAAACTCCTGTAATAGATATTTTATGAAAGGTTATGGAGTAAATGAACATGAGACCATAACACACATATAAACTCTAAGCTGTTATGTGAGTGTTTTTTCTCCTTGTTGTGATGATTTTTGTCCACTAGTTTTGTCTTTGTTTTTTTTGCGGTATAATGACATGAATAATGTTTGATTACCTATTTGGTCCCCCTTCTGCATCAACTGTTGCTGATGATAAGGTAGTTCTCAAATAATATATTATATTATATTACATAACAAGGTTCTAAGTTTCACTAAAATTCAGTTTGTTTTTTCTTGATTTTTTTACGTCTGGAGACATTTTCACTTGATGTTGCCTTCTATGTACATATTTTCCAAAGGTCGCTTCTTTATATGATAAAAGATTAACTTAATTCATATCATTGCTGGGGTTGGGGACCATGTAATAAATATCAGAGGTTAAGTGTTTTTTTTTCAAATTAGGAAGTTGTGTGTCTTAAACTTGAAGGTTTCGGGTCTTTTTTGACCCGGTGGTAGCTAGCCCCTTGTAATATTTAGAAAAGTATAATTAATGTTATAAAAATGTGAGTTATCTTGAAATATATTAAGCTTCAAGTTGTCTTAACTCGATGTTTTATCTTATTCCCATACCTGTTGACGAGCAACATATTCCATCTGTGAATCCTCCTTCCCCATCATCTTGGCAGCATCCACCCAGGTTGTTTTCGCCATCCGGGCAACTAGTCGCTCCAAGTTGACATTGAACGTCACTTCCGGTACATGTACCTTGCAACCAAAATAAAATTGACAGCGATAAATGCATCATTCTTACTTTGACACCATAGGTAAAACCAGATTTAAGAGAAAGGAAAAACAGGAAAATAAGAAGTACAAAAAAAATCAAAAATCAATACAACCGGTAGGCATCTCCACGATGAAACACACACACATTAAGGACTGACCATTTAACTCGAAGAAGAGTAGGTTCTTTGGTTTTTTCTTAAAAAAAATAATTTGAAAATGATATTTTTGAAGAAAGATCTTTTGGCAGTAGAGGGTAAGAAAAAAGTTCTGATGAGGGATTTATGTTATATAAACTAATGTTGATTTTGAAAAAAAAAAAACATTCTGTCGCAACGACTTCAAAAATTATTTTCTGACCCAAAAACAAAAAAACTTAGCCCCTTTTTTCAAGTTAAATGGTCCGTCTATTTATGTTGTCAAGTTGAAGGCTGTACTGATATCATCATGAAATTTCCAATTCCAATGATAATAAGATAAAATGCACTTTTCATTGTTGCGGCCAAGAATGATATACGCATTCAACATAAAGCAAAAGGAGAAGCGCCCTACCAATTATAAAAGCTTAAAGCATTGGTTTGAGATAGAGATCAGGTTGTTTTAAATCAAAAACGAGAAGACAGAATAAGGGAGAGCCATACCAGAAAAGATCGCAACTGAAATTACATGGTAAAGGCATGCCAAAACATATGATGACCATCTTCTCTCTCTTGCATTGCGGTTTAAACAAAACACAACACTGTTGTTGGACATTATAGGAAAAACAAAGTAAACAAAGTTAATAAAGTTAAAATATCGAAAGCACGGCGATAGTTGATAACTCAAACAACAAAATTAGTGCAAAGCAAACCCATTAGAACGGAATTGAATACTGTAAGAATAGAATACGACCCTTAAGCTTACCACATGGAATACAGCACTGTCCGCCGCCTGTACAACATTCTTCAAACACTGTTTCTCCTGTGTCACATGTCTCTTTGCATGAACCTATTTCCTCACAAATGTGTTGCTCTTAGAAATATAAAAAAACTGGTTGACAAAAAAAGACGTATGAATGAGTGATAAACCGAAAATTGAAAAAAATGAACATTTCTTTTTGATATTTTCACATTCATTTTCAAATGAAACTTCAGTAAAATCAATATTACTACGAAAAGATAATAAAAAACCAGGTTTGCTTTGCGAATAATCATTCTTAAATTTGACCTCTGAATGCTTCAGTATTACCTTCAAACGTATAAAGTGAGATAGTTAAAGTCAGAACCATATGATTCAAGACCGGAAATATGTGGTTCTTTGAACGCTAAAATGCTTAGCTCTATGCCTCTGATCGTCCAAACAAATAAACAATGACAAAATCGGGGTTTCCCAAACTTTAAATAGTAGTGTGGAGAATTTGTCAAAACAAAAATGTACTTGATGGCATTTTTTGAGATTTTGGGAGTTTTTGTCTGGAGCGAAACTTTAAGTTAGACGAATACGAATGTGATGATAGCAAATTTGGGTTAAAACTGATTTATTATTACTTTTAAAGTACTTACAGACAAAGAACAAATCATTTAAAACAATAGCAAACAACAATAATAAACATCCATATTAACACAAATATTGTCAATTTGAAGGTTGAGCACTTTATTGATGTGTGTTTCGGACCTTTGAATTGTAAAATAAATATTTTTTTAATAAAGATAAATCAAGCTTCGTATGAACGAAAAAAAACTATATATTAATATTCATTAAGCATCGATAAACTGAGGTTTCATTATTCTTCATTGGGTTTCAATTTTCGTGGTTTCTGTGGTTGACCCTGACAAACAAACTTTGAAATCCAACGAAACAAAAATTAACATTGATATGTATTGTGTAAATTTCAGACCCGTCCCACGAATTTAAAAATCCACGAACTGGTCCCTTTTCACAGAACCACAAAAAATGATACCTTCGAAAATAAATGATACCATAGTTTGTCAACTCTAACATACCGAAGAACTTGACAAAAAATGAGATTAAATTTTGAATTCCCTAACTGTACTGTAGTTAATCTATATTACCAACGCAAGGCAAACAGCATAATTGGTCTTCACAGGTGCAAGTTCCATTTTCCTTTGTAAATGAACTGCATCTATGTCTACACATACAACCTTCGCGCTCTGTAAATATGAATGATGTAGTAACTAGTGGGGCTTGTTTAGGGGGGTACCGATATCCCATATCCCCATAAATTTTTCATCAAATATCCTGTATCCCAAAAAGTGTTTTTCCAGTATCCCGTATCCCTGTAAATAAAATTGACGAAATATCCAATATCCCAATAAGTTTTGTCTCAAATATCCCGTATCCTACTAAAAAAATGTGTGAATATCCCATATCCCAATATACCCTAAACAAGTCTTACTAGTTCAATAAGAATTAAGCAAAGATGTGGTGGGAACTGGCGACAAAAAGCAAACAGAATACACATTACTAACATCACTAGACATTTCATTTACTAATCTCCCTGCGGTTTTCAATAGGAGGTCATGACACAAGAGTTTATTTGTCAAATGCTACAAGGATGATTCATATATGCTGGGGGTATAGTAAAGTTGAACATAAAAAGAATTGTGCCAACATCCTTAAACTAATAAAGGCAGTCAAAGTGCTATTAATGAAAATT